>JACXGM010006958.1:0-31633 GCA_016801145.1 Umbra pygmaea | reverse complement strand
TTGTAAATGTTCTTCGGTGTACTCGGGCACAAACATGTTTGGTTGGATGTCACTCAGAATGTAAAAGCAAGTTGTAAAATTCCTCATCTGTAAATCCTAGGTTATTAGCAATTGTGTTACCAGCGACTTTGATTTACGAAATGTTTCACAGAATTTAGAGAACATGCCGGGTGGGCGGGGCTTGGAACAAGGAAACCAGGATTGTAGTTCTCGAAATACGGAAAAAATCATACCACCTCGTCTATTTAGCATTAAAACGGCAGATCGAAACGACACAGAAAGACAAGCTATACCTTAAAAAATCAAGGACAACCGAGGCTTTAAGAGAGTATGTTTGAAAGCCAGATCAGTATAACAGGGATGCTTATTTACGCGACCGAATACATGCCTACATTCATTTTTCCTATCTCCACAGTCGATTGGATTTCCACCGTGACGTCAGCGTGTGAAAATTCCCCGCGAAATTTCAAATCTTGCTCTTACACTAGCCTGGCATGTATTAAACATGTCTCACTGTTCTACAAATGTCTGGGAGAAGCTACTAGCCCCTCCAGATCGCTGTAGGGTGAAGTATCCCTTTAAGTCGGTCAATGAGAACAGAACGACTACAAAACAAAGACGTGTTACGTCAACTTTTGAAAAAGAAAATGAGCCAAACTCAAAAACGCAGCAGTGGTTGGATGTACTTTACCAATAAAAGAAACAGCAAAGTAGAGTGCAACATTTAATTAAACCTTGTTTTACTATACTTAAGTCTTCGTATCAAATGTTCATATCGAGGGCTTGGAGCCAGAGGGGCCTAAGTGGCTTTTGATAAACTTTACAGGACAGACAAAAAATTTTGACCACACTTCAATCACCTGTATTATTAACCTTAAACCACAAACAATGCAACCACTGGCATACTTACATGAATGAGTAAGTAATAAACTTGTGGCATATTAACACAATGAACATGTTCTAAAAAATTTTAAAATAAAAAAATGGCAAAAACATCAGATACATCTTTTTGGCACCAAACATTTCCAAGTCTTCTATGGACATATTGGGCGTATCTGCTGAACAATTCAGAAAATAATTGGTCAAAAGGGGAATTGATTTAATAATTAACATTTGACTAACACTTGAACAAGTAATACATTTTCATTTAACTCATTCATTAATAATTGTTTATTTTTTCTCATTTCACTTTTCCATTCTGGGCATCTGCTGAACAGTACAGACTGTAGTAAAAGTCACTGAACTTGCTAAACACACTTCTGATTGGCAATTCATGATTTGTTTTCAGTTTTTTTCCCTCTTTTGATAACGTGATTGACAATGAAGTCTTCCTGCCTTGCGGCATCTCCCATCTCCCAATAATGTTGAAATATACTATCCTTCACTGGCTCTGGGAAGTTCTGATTGCTTTTGTTCTTCTCCCTCACCTTCCTTCCTGGAACATGAATGCCATGTGAATTAATGTAGCTTTGGACAGAATTTCTTAACCTTTCATATTGGTTTCATTTCCAATGATCAACATCTCTCTGTCTTTTTCTCCCTCTTTGTGGTTGTTGGCATCCTTTTCCAGGCCACTTTCAACCCCTCCCTCCTGAACAGGCTCAATGTCTACTGTCTCACTCCCTCGATTTTCTTCTGTCTCCTCTTCCTGGCCACTGTTATCCCCTCCCTCCTAAACAAATTCTAGCACAATTTCTACTGTCTCAGTCCCTCGATCCTCTTCTGTCTCCATGTGTCCCTCATCAATTGCATGATCTGTCTCCCTGTCTGTCTCTCTTCCTCCATCTTCTGCTGTCTCCATGTGTCCCTCTCACTCATCCATCTCCTCCTCTCTCCCTCATCTCATATTTATTAATATCCTACATGAATGCCCTGATACTAATAATTTGGGGTACAGATTAGATAAGGTGAATGTTCAAACTTATTTTCTATGCAAGTTAGGGATGGGCATGATTAATCGACGATCGATAATTGATCATTAAGAATTTTGTCGATCACGTTCAATTGTTATCAATTAAACTAACGCACTGTTGTGTATACGTTTTTTAAAGCAATTAAATGAATTTTACTGTGGCAGCAATTAAACATTTTACCACCCAAGGGCAATACTCAGTTACCTGCAAGTTTCCGTTTTGATTTCAAAAGTAATCATGATGAGGAATCAGGTTCCCCAGGCAGAGTATGTGAGTGCTATCGGCCCAGAAGGCTCTTGCTCAATATCGCTCCAGTAGGCTACCGCTCCAGTCGCGCTCACTTCACATGGTCAGGACATGCCTAGCCTGATGAGCCTCTATGTGTGTAGTTTACTTCCCTGCAGATGAGTCTCTCGCAAAGACTATTGAATGCGTGCAAATGCGAACAGAAAGGAACGAGGTGCGTACACTATCTACTGGTTAGACCAAGTTTTAAAACATTTAGTTCATTGTCTTTGTATTACGTTATAGCCTATAGCCTTTCGTTGTGTGACCACATGGAATCTTTTAAGTTTGTTAACATTTCAGTTCATCTTCACTATTTAGAAAATACATACAGTACATTTGTATAATGAGATTGCACTGTCTTGTGTTAACATTTGTATGTTACTGTACTTTAAAAACTGTTTTTCGTGTAGGCTACATGGTCATTGGACAACCGCTCAGTGAGCTAGGAGCGGGATTTCCAAATGCTCAACTCCGCTCACTTTGCCATCTCTCCCCGGGATGGCCAAGTTAGCGCTGAGGTATCTGTGCATCCCGGCAACGTCAGTCCCCAGAGCCGGTGTTTCTGCGGCTGAACTGACGGTCAAAAGGTTGCGATCGCGTCTGACCCCAGATCATGTCAATGCTTATCTTTCTCAACAAAAATCAGTAAACTGGTGCAGAAGTTGTATGTGAGTTACTAGTTCTTTTTATGAGGCTTTGTTATGTAGCCTAATTTGTTAAATAGCCTAATTAACTTTTAGGTATCTCTTTCACCCTCTTTCTCAAAGAGTTTGAAGTTACATTTTGACAAAACCTGCCAGATCTAATTAGGCTATTATTATGTTTTTGGTTAAGTTAATGTTTAACACGATTTTTATTTTTATTTATTATTTTGGAACGAACGAGGGTCTCTGTTTAAGAAAGCCGGCTCGCAGCTGCAGGTTCCGCAGCTTTACAGCACTGCTGCGCATACTCAAGATTAGGCTAACCAAACATCCAGTTTAACTGCCACAAGTTGTTCTTCTTGTAATAAAGATCTCATCGAGGAAAAACACACTGTATTTTTATATTTTCATTGGATTTATTTATAAAAAGTTATATAACTAATTAATTTTAATATAAAAAATTAATGATTAATCGATAGTCAATCGTTAATTCTCCTGACGATCGACGAAGAAAGTTTCATCGAATACCCATCCCTAATGCAAGTCAGAACACACCATCATGTTCTGTCTCCATGTGGCCCTCAATTTGATCTCTCTTCCTCACCTCATGTGGCTGTGTCCTTTAATGATTTACAAATTAATATTTATTAATATAATATCCTACATGAGTGCCCTGAATCTATTAGTTCAAGGCTAGGGTAAAGTAGATTGAGAAAATTCTAAAATACTATTCTATATCAGAAGACTAGGCTAGTTAGCAGGCACAGTTAGCCAGATCAGACCAAAACAATGGGATCAACAATAGCCATGCTAATGTAACAGAGTTAAGAATGTACCGTAAGCTCACTCCACAGCAAGCTTGAAATGTCGCTGAAGAGCTATACGTACATTTTGTTTAGCTCACTCTGTTGGTACGTTGTCAAGCAGGGTTGTCAAAAGGTTTGCAGAGCAGATGGCCGGGGGTTCGACCCTCAGTTGGGGGCATGGCGAACTGACGTGAAAGCTGCTAGCCTTACTGTCATCACGCTTGTGAGGAAATGCATTCAAAAACAACTCTGACTCATCTTCAACTTCTTCAATATAGGATTCATCAGTTTGTTTCATAATATTCATCAAACTCTTTTCTGCCTCAGACAGTTCCATGTCTCCAGTTGTGTCAGCCATTTTGAATGCTGTTTTAGGGCACCAACTACACTTACACCCTCCTGGCTCTGAACAAAAATGTGGGTCCTACATGTATTTTTTAGAGCCAGAAGGTCATAAGTTGACTTACACCCTTCTGGCTCCAAACATTACTCACACTTTTGTGTTAGGTCTTTATTGTTTTGTTGCTTTATTGAATACAGTTTGATCTCAGATAGGTCTTTTTGGCACCATTGGATAGAGCTCATTGAGATGTTTAATTTGATGTTAAGAACTCATATTCACCCAAAATGCCACTTACGCCCCTCTGGCTCCAAGCCCTCGATATGATTGTTGAGCTATCTGATTTGTCTAAAATCTAGCAATTATCTCACAGATCAAACAAGTCTTACCCCCCCAAAAAAGAAAAATGCGCCGTTCTTTTGTAAAGGAATGGACCCATAATATCTGGCTCCTTCCAATGAGCTGTAATTCCCATCAAGGGAATTTCACAATGTGCACGCTGGTTGGCCAGATCAAAAACACTATCTAGGAGGAAGATAAATGTGTATTAAAGTCAACAATCAAGAAAACACTTCACCAGAGTAAATACAGGGGAATTACCACAAGATGTAAGCCTCAAAACCTGGAAAACCAGATTTGAGTTTGAAAAACGCCAAAAAACATTAAAAATAAAATATATATATAAAGTTCTGAAACAAAATCTTATGGAGAGATAAGGTAAAGATCAACTTGTACCAGAATGATGGATAGAAGAGTATGGAGAAGTGATGGAACTACTCATGATCGAAGCATAGTACCTAAACTGTGACGCATGGTGAAGGTAGTATCATAGCATGGGCATCTATGGCTGCCAGTAGAAATGGTTCGGTAGTATTTATTGAAGATGTGACTGCTGACAAAACCGGACAACAACCAAATACATTTTAAGGGAAAGAAGTGGAATAAGTTGCAATGGCCAAGTCAATCACCTGACCTGAATCCAGTTGAGCGTGCATTTCAGTTGCTGAATGCAAAACGCCCCATGAATATTAGTGGTGGGGGAAAAAATCGATTCTGTTCAGTATCGCGATATTTTGCGCAAGCAATTATATCGATACCAAAGCTCAAAGTATCGCAATATTTAATTATAAAATTATCTGTTTTCCTTTCGGGTTTTCTCCATTGGTTTTCTCATATGCGTATTACATCCACAAGGTGGCGCTTGTTGTGCTGCTTTGTTGTCGTGCATTCAACAGAAAATTCAAATGAAAATAGCTTCACCGTCACAATCGGTTGTACACAACGCTCAGTCTTCTTTCAAATCGAAAGTGTGGGTAAGTTTCGGTTTGGAATGCCAATATTCCCAAATGGATTTTCGTTGATGAAGTTCTAAATGACTCTTATTTATGATTACTCTCAAATTTGTGTTACTCTATTGTATTAACCTATTGACGCCTAAAACGCCTGCTAAAACGCCTATAAAAACCTATGTTATGTTCATATGTTCGTTGTACCGATTAGTTTCCGTCACCAACATGTCCCAAAGCTCATCCGTATAAATACGGTTTGCGGGTGAACTGCTTTGCCCTGCGCGTCAGATGATCCTCTACCACCTCCCTCCGAACTCCTCACTATCTTCCAACTCAATGCCCTCGCTGTCAAAATCCTATGTCGTAGCCATTTTCAAAAACAAATGCACGTGTATGTTTGATTGATGTGATTTTCAGTGAACGACGGTACATTTGGGTGGTTACGACGTCTTTTAAAAACTCCACATGAAACATCTCATGTGTATTTGAATCAATAACATTGCATTCTATGCTGCACTCATCATAAAAAGGTTGACAAATACAAATTGCTGCGTCGCGCAGCAGCCGGCAGGAGGTTCTGAGTTGCACAATGCAGTAACCGGCGAGAGACGTAATGTTTCGCCGCGCAGTATCCGTCACAAATGTGTTAAAAATATTTTTTTCTCTATGTGCAGGGAGCTCACCATTCATATGAGAGGTCTCCTATTCACATATTCAGAGAATATTTACCGGGATGTCCTGTCCTGTAATAAGGTCCTGCGTCCTGAATGTTCAAGGACAACATTTTGGCACTACCCTCCTAAGTTGTTGCACTTCAGTTAATGCGTAGAAGAGAATGTTCACAGATATAAATGTGACATTACAGTCTTATTCTCCTCATTTTTTGTAATGCCTTTGAATAATATGGGCCGGGGGACATGAATCGCAATATATCGCAGAATCGATATATCGCAGTATTGCGATATGTTAAGAATCGCAATAATATTGAATCGTGGCCCAAATATCGCAATACTATCGAATCGTCACATTTTTGCCAATTCCCACCTCTAATGAATATGCAGGAACTGAAGACAGCTGCTGTAAAGGCCTGACAGAACATCACCATGGAAGAAACACAGCATCCAGTGATGTCTATGGGTTCCAGACTTCACGCGGACATTGACTGCAGAGAATTTCCAACAAATTATTAAAACTCAATTTAATTTACGTTTGTTCTTCTGTCCAATTACTTTAGAGTCCCTAAATTTGGGGGGGCTATACATTACCTATAAAATTGGTTGTAATACCTGAATGGTTCATACAATCATTTTGACAAAATCCTTCAATTACTAATGAAAGTCTACACTTAAAGCACATCTTGATTGTTTCCTTTCAAAATTAATTGTAGTGGCATAGATAATCTACATTTACTTACAGTTGATTCCCCAAACACTCTCATTTTTTTTTCTTCTCTGTTGTGCTCTATCTTCCCTCCTCCAAGGCAGTTGCATTCCAGTCCCAAAGCTGTTATAGATGGGGTGACCTTCTCAAATATATGATCTGAAAAATCAGTCAGTGATGAAATATAAAATCTTTGGTGAAAGGAGTGTGATGCTCTATTTGGGGTTTTGCACTTGGTAGGCAACTCATTCAAGCAAAAGACCATTTAGGCGTTGCAATAAATAGGTCTTCTGATGCCATCTTCAGTTATGTAAATGTTGAAACTGCTCCAACAGGCTATATTTGGTTGCCTGCAGTTGAGAGCAGTAACATTGGCTACAACCACGGGACCGTAGGCAATGTGACACTATACGCAGGTCTGCGTCATTGATTTGCAAAACTTTTCATGATTATAAAGCATATTGGCAGAATGGTACAGTAACAGTAATAAATCGGCCGACTACTGCAAAGCCAAAAGCAAGTTTTCGGTACCAAGCTTTGCTGGTCTGAACACACCGAGACAAGGCAAACTTACTGTGATACTGCCCTGCACTTTTCGTGCCTCTCACAATATCTTTGTGTTCAGTTCCATCTTTTACATTTATCCTCAGTAAAATATACTTAAACGTTCCCTCTGGGTCGACTTCAGCGTCAGGTACTTCATTCAAAGCGTCTGCCATTCTTCTACTTGTGTTCTTTGGTTCTTTCAGCGACACTATCTTATGCTGGCGACACTTCAGATTACGTCATATAGGTCGGTATAATGAGAAAACCTTCAAAATAAATGCCCGAAGGTCAATGCATATCAAAGTGCATAACACTAGGATGTACTCTATCCAAATATAAGGTTTCTTGGCAATACAGCATCAAGTGCCTAGGGATTTCAGACTATATTTGGATAGAGTACATCCTACTGAAGAGTTATCCATAGTCCATGTTTAGGCTCAAGCGATAGTTTAGTTTTTATAAAGCAGAATGTACATGTTAAATTATGTCTTACAGTGAAATGAATGGGAGAGTGACGAGGGTCCCTGATTTAAGGTTTCTTGGCAATACAGCATCAAGTGCCAAGGGATTTCAGACTATATTTGGATAGAGTACATCCTACTGAACAGTTATCCATAGTCCATGTTTTGGCTCAAGCGATAGTTTAGTTTTTACATAGCAAAATCTGCATATGCAAGCATGGTCTGTATAATGTAAGCACAACCACTGTTGTTATAACCTTTTTATTAAAAAAAAAATTTCTTCACATAAATCAAACTTTCTACATGCATAAAACATCGTAAAACTGGCCTTTGTATAGAGTTCACTAACTAATTAAAGTGTTATGCACTTTGATATGCGTTGACTTTCGGGCTTTTATTTTGAAGGTTTTCTCATAATACCGACCTATATGACGTATTCTGAAGTGTCGCCAGCAGAAGATAGTGTCGCTGAAAGAACACAAGTGAATACAGCAACGTCACTACGTCAAATTACTGAAATACTTCTGGCGCCAAACTTGTTGTCACCGGTTCCAGGCAAGTTATCCACAAATTCTCAGTAGCTAACGACAGTCTTTACATTTAACATTGAGCTAGTTAGGAAAATGTATAATTTCCACAATGTTACATAACAACAAAATATAGTGCCCATTTTGGTAGATCTGCTAAAAGAATGCCGCAATAAAGGTAAGCACAGTGTAATCAACATACCGACTAAGGTTGCTAGCTAGCAGGGTGCAGAGGAAACTAGTAAGTTAGCGTAACGTAAGATAATACCATCTCTGATATTTTAGCTGAACACCCCTGCTACCTAGGTTGTCCGTCACCTGTGCTTGTCGCAAACTATAACATTTTGGTCTTTATAACTAAATAAGTAAATGATAACAAGTTCATGTAACGTAACAAGCTAATAAGAATGAGCCAATAATAACAACACATCCACTGTTTATCGAAACAGGGACATGACTGATATTGTTTGCGTTTTAGTGTACTGTATACATGGGCTTTCATTGGCACCACCATGTCGCAGACCACTCTGTTGGATGAAGTGACCAAGTGGAGTCAGGACACATGTCGGGAGGAAATGAAATCTGTCCTGCCCAAACTAATCATATCCTTTCATGTGTCTCTTGCTTTGCAAAACAAGTCGCTAAATGTTCCCATTCTTCTAAAATATTCTTAATCTTATTTTACCAGTTAGGTTTACTAAGAAAACATTCTCAATTACGGATTAACTTCCTTGCTCATGGACAAAAGTATATTTTTTTCTTTACATTTCCTGCTATATGATTTCATTTAACGAACATACGAACTTGTCATATGCTTTGACTGGAAAGGCTACCTCCCACCAGGTCTGTACAAATGCACGTCAGATCGATCCATATATGTGTTTATCTAGAGCTGGAAGTCATAATTTAAAACTACTGATCTTCCTTAACTATGTAAACTGCATTCATCAAAAGACAGAAGGCTGGGAAGAACATATTCGTAAGTGTCTTAATAATATGATTTGAAGTTGTCTATAAACACAGCATAATTTACTTTTTGTCATGAATAGGACACAACATTCTTTCTCTGACATGTTGTTTTCCCCTTTTTAGATGTGCTGAAAGTCATCACAGAAAAGTTTCTCCCTCACCTTCACATGTCAGAACTGGAAGAGGAGTGCTTCTCTAAGGTCTTACCAAAGGTATGAAGAATTGAAAAAACAGGCACATTCATTTTATTATAACTCATAACATATTCAAGTAAATAGTTCGGCCTGCAACACTGATGTGCTTATGGCAATTTTTTGACATGCAATAATATCCAAAATAAATTATATTTTAATGAAATGTCATGAAAAATTAGAATGAATACAAAATCTATATATTTAAACATATTGCAGCAATTATTTTAATAGGATTTTTCTCCTCTCCTAATTGGTCTTGTCCAATTTCCCACTAACCCTGTCTTGTCGGCAGCTTGTTGGAAGTCCCTGGACAGATGTGGGATGGTAAAAGGCGCTTACATTGTTCATCCAACCACATGTTGCTGAGCCAGCCGATTATTTTCGCACTCCTCATCCAACACGGAAGCCTTTAGTCAGATCATGTGTGGGATGATTACACTTGCCAACAATTCTTCCACGATTACACACAAAAGCAACCAGTCTGTACACAAGGAGTTGTTTGAGAGCGATGTTGCACGGTAGGGTTGGGGCGGTAATATGGTTTTTTTTTCTTACCGTGGTTGAAAAGCAAGAAAATCCTGCAGTAGTGCGGTATAACACTTTAAAGCCCCCCCCCCCCCCCACACACACACACACACACACACACTTTCACACACACACCAGAGGCTAAGGCAATTGAATATAGTAGGAACACATTTATAAATAAATCAATATATGCTAAATTAAATATAGACTAGGCTATGGTTTTACATCCCAGCCTTCATATTTTTTTGCTAGAAAAACAGCATGTTAATTTGTCAGGTTTAAGGGAGGCCCTGAAAGACGTAACGACTTTACCTGCAGCACTGAACACACGTTCTGAGGGAATGCTTGTAGCGCATATGGTCAAATAGGTTTTTAGGTACTTTTGAAGACAGAGGGACTTGCCTGTTGCGTTCTGCTCTTCAACTTCCATCATATTATGCTGGAGTCTTCATCTGTGTTTCTCTGTTAAGTACTCCAGCTAAGTCTTTAAAAGTCGCCATTCAAATTCTGTTATGAGGACATATCAACAAAACACTCTTTTTTTAATTGTATTGGATGTCGTTTTTAGCCCCGTAATCTGAACAAACAGTAAGCAGCTGTTGGAACCCAGCATTACTTGGGCTAAAAACAACCAGATCATCCGCATACATAAGATGATTTACACACTTTTCTCCAATCATACACACCGTTTTAACCATATTCATTCAACTGTGAAATGTTGTTGTATGTGGCGCTACGCTAAAGTCTCGTTATGACGCTATAAAGACCGTTGTCGTGTTTGTGTCACTCCCTTACCCCTTCTAACAGTTTTATGGCCACTTTGTCAGTAAGAATGCAAATAGCAAAACTGCTTTTGGGGAAGAGAAGTTAGAACTGTTTACAAGTGGACATTTCCTATGACTACGTTCCTGTAACTACTTGGTCGGAAAGCGGCTAATTATACCAGCAACACTAACTCTGATTTTCCTTTTCAAAATAATAGCCCTCGTAATTCAGTAAAATAATTGTACAACATATGTATTACTGTTTTAATAGAAAGTTATTAAAACCTCTTAAATATTTTTTTGCTATCACACACTGTTTCTTTACACACAATACAATTGCATTTGGTTACAATTCACTAGCTTTATAATGAATTAACAATGATTATTGTAATGCATTAAAATGACCACTATTATTTAAAAAAACAAAAATCAGAGTTTGCGTTGCTGGCATAGTGTAGACAGGCGAACGGTACTCTGAGCAGAAGCGTCATGCACCAATGTTTTTTAAGGGGGCACAGTGTGCACAACACATGGAAACATGTGCCCACAAATACAGATATTAAAAGTAAAATCCATTTGGCTCAAAAATTTGAAGGGGCACATTTCATGACGCCTCCGGTTCTGAGCACGTGCAATTAAAAACTGAGGTCCTGCTTTTGGGGATTTCTCATGTGCCTGTATTTTCTGCTTTAGTAAAATGTGTAGCCCCAATTTTTGCTCCATTTTTTGATGTCAACAATGTGCACACGTGCAGGCCAACGTTTTTTTTTTGCGGTGATGACGGTGACAAGCTCAGACCCACGGTAGGCGTCACGTGACCGCAGTATTGCAGTAATGCGGTAACCGTCCCAGCCCTATCGCAAGGTAGATAATCCGAGTTATCTATCCCAAATCCCAAGCAGCGATATGACAATTTGTTCTGTAGGCCACAAATCCTGTAGATTGGCCAAGCTACAATTAAACATTCATGTGAAAAATAAACGCTTACTGTCAACACGATATGGCAGGCTTGCAGTGCAATAAAAAAATACATTTTGTGCCTCTCCTTGACTATGGACTATTTGGTTGTGAGTGGCCTGATTTGAAAGACAATGAGAGGCAATAATTACTTCAAGTGTTTTAGGACTGCAGATTAATTGGAAATGTGTCATTCTTTCCCTGCATATATTGGTGCCCTCTGTGTCATTCCCACATATGGGATTTCACATGGACCCTTAAATGAGTGTGTGGTGCTCAGGATATCTTTACTTTAACTAAATCTGTGGTCAGATTACAAAGTGCAGTGCACACAGACATGCTTTCCATCAGGAAAGAGCCTTGTGCTTTTTGAGATCTTGTAGCCTCTTTAACATGACTCTTTGTGGTTCTTTATAAAAAATGAGCACCTAGGGTGGCAATGTGCTGTCTTTGTGTGGTGTCATTGACAATGTGCGGTTTTCCTGTCAAAATTTCTGCAGGTGGTGACGATGTTTGACAGCTTAGTAGAAGAGATTACTAACCAAGTAGGAAGGCTGTCCAGTCAGAACACAGAATTGCGCTCCTTTCTCAGGAACATTCTACAGGTTTGGTGATTTATTATTTATCAGTTAAGGTGTGTCAGATGTTCAAACCCTAATGTTCTTTCTATTGCCGTGCTGTGAATCCTTAAATGGGTGTGTTCGTTTTGCCAGGTGGCGGTACAGGTGTTGGAGGTACTGTCTGCCTTTGTACGTCACGTTTCCTCGCTTGAGGAGTCGCTTGCCCTCAACATTATTCACACACTCCCATCGTGCATCCTTCAGGTCCTGAGGACCACGTTTCAGCACTGTAAGGTACACCACAGGAACAAGTTTCAGCACTGTAAGGTACACCACAGGAACAAGTTTCAGCACTGTAAGGTACACCACAGGAACACGTTTCAGCACTGTAAAGTACACTACTGATGTCCATGCACTTTACAGCGTTTTTATTCCTGGTGGAAATTCAAACATGGGAATCTATGTTTTAGTTTCTTAAGACTAAAATGTCCCATAATGAAAAGCTGATGATATGTTTCACTGTTTCCCTCAGGAGAGTGAGGTGGTTTACAGTGGGCGTCTGTCCCTAGTTGGTGACTTGCTCCAGGCCATGTTTAAAGAGGCCTACTCCCTACAGAAAGGCCTAATGGAACTAGTAGAGAGGATTTCCCTGGACAACACCCCCTCTGAGGAACACATCTCTGACATCATCACAGGTGTCTGTGTTCCTACATAGAGAGAATATATTTGTTGACTTTGAGATGTTGTTAGATTTTCCTAATGCTCTTTGTTTTCTGCAGTTATTCATAATCTCCTGGACATTTGCTCTGTGATCTCAAACCTTGACATCACACTGCATGCCAACACATGGAAATTCATCATTAAGTAAGCATATTACTATATTTATTTTTGTAACGCTAAACTGTCTGATTGTAGATTTATCAATGATTTAGAAAATTGGCTGATTGCTCTGATCAGGCAGAGTGTGAAGTATGCGTCATTGGTGGAGGAGCGGCTTCGTCATGGTGACATCACTTCCTGTCTCTGTGACGATCTGGTGACATCGTTCCAAAGCTGCCTGGAGCTGGCTGAGCAGGTCCGACAAGCGGGGGCACAGGTACGTTGAATAGTAATAATTAGAGTCCTTGCCTCAACATCTTGATACAGTTTCTCTAGAGTGAGATCAATAAACTGGGAAGCTAAGCTTTAGGGAGTTGGAGTTTGGTGTTTAGTAGGGTAAAATTGAACATTACAAAAGACTTGTTTCCATTTCATTTAGAACAATTATGAGTTGAGCTGATTGCCTTTTACTCTCAAAAGCAGTGGGTGAAGTTATTATGCAGTGTGGAATAAAAGTGTGTTAATTTGTCAACTCAGGACAAAATATTCAACATTCACATGCTTTTTGACCCAAGATATCCTTTATTTTTGCAAGGGGTCATTTTTGGCATGTACTGAAGTGTAGAACAATGCTCTAATGGATCTGGCCATTCCTATTATGTGAATGTTTGATTCTCTCAGCAGTTGGCAAACAGTTCAGACTACAAGCTGTTCCAAAGAACAACAAAGATGTGCAGATTTTTTGCCAACACATTAGTTCACTACATCAAAGAATTTAAAGCGTTTCTGTCCAAGTCTTGTAGCCGGTTCCACCAACTCTACCTTCAGACAGTAAGGTAAGTTTGATTTGTTAAAGTCAGTCTACACGTTGCAGCACTCACCTACTGAGATGCAGTCTGTTGTGAACATTATTTTATTGTGACCCTTAGCAAGTTTCCCCCCAGCCTGCTTGCCCCAATGCTCCCATCCCCGCTGGCAGAGGAGCTGAGTGGAGCCGTTCTGGTGCCCATGGACGCCCTTCTGACCCAGCTGCTCCCACTCAGAAGCTTTGCTGAGGCTGCCCTGAAATCTAGCCAGCGTAAGGCCCCTTAAACCTAGCAGAGACAAATGAGAACATGAGGGGGGTACTCTCATTTCAGTCTTAATTGGCCTATACTTTCTGTTGTGGCCGCTGTCTGTGCGCTAGTAGAGCTGAGTCCTGAGACGGAGCTAGCTCACTGTCTGTTGCTGGTGAGTGTCCTGGGCCGGTTGAGCTCCCAGCCGGAGGAGGCGCTGCAGCTGTGGTTTGACGGCAGCCACTTCCCTGAGGACACGCCAAGGTAGGACGAGCTCGAGACCACAGGCATCAAACCAGTTCCGTGGAGTGTTAAGACTTGAACCAGACCTCGTTCGTGTAGGGGAGTTGAACCGGGTGTTGTGTTCACTCACACTAGTTGTGCTCTCATACTTCTTATCTTTCTCAAAGGCAGAGAAAACAGGGGTGGTGCGTGTGATTAACAAAACAATATTGCCTATAGCTTTTGTAATGAGCGTTCAGAACTTCAAAGATCGGTAGCAGCTTTCTGACCAATCACAGTCATTCATTGAACTTGCAGGGTAGTTCAACAGAAATAATGAAAGCGGACAGAAGGAGTGCCTTAACTGCATATAAAATACTGTACCCAGACACTTCTTTGAACATTTTCTTTCTCCTTGCCGGTTCAGACTTCCTCTGTTCCAGGCCTTGTTCCAGAGCTTCTGCCGGTGCAGTGTGGAGCGCAGGGTTCCAGTGCTGTTGCCGGGGGTGATGCTGAGGGGCCAGGCTCAGGGGAACGTGTCCCTACACCACCACGTCTGCGTGAACCTCTGTTTTTGTGTGGCGGCGCTGTCCCCAAAACATCTTCCCCTATTGGTGAGTTTTTCCCACATACTTCTGGCGTTGATGTTCTAGGCCTACCTGGACTATTTTGGAAAAACTCTGTAAACCTTGGCTCATGTGTGTAATTGATGTTAGATCATTATTACTTGTCTCTTGATTACCTTCAGGAGCTCTGTGAGCCGTGGCTCATGTGTGTAAATTATGTTAGATCATTATTACTGGTCTCTTGTTGCCTTCAGGAGCGAAGTCTGCTGGAGGCGTTGCTGCAGCCGGACACCCAAACGGCACTGCTAGCTACGGATGTGTGGTGCTTCATGGCCCGGTGAGCACAACAGTGATAGAGGACTAAAATGAGTCCATCTAGGACCCCCTCCTTCCCCTCTTTACACACTCTTGGTGTAAAGAGTATTTCAGATAAATAATAATGACTCCATTCGTGGCCCCGTGTTTGTCTGAGCTGTGAGTGTCCGTCTTGTGTGCAGGTTTGGTACAGCTGAGCTGTGTCTGCATCACGTCCTCTTCATTGCTCACCTGGTGAGTAGAATACACAATGACACTATGGGTCCTGCCAGGCCTCTGTAAAAACCAACACACCTGCTAATAACAGTGTTATGTCACAAACTGACATTACGCCTGCTCCTTTTTTCCCCTTCCTTCAACCTTTCCTTATGCTCAGGTGAGGCAGTGTGGGGAGGGGTGTTACCAGCTGTCCCACCTGGGTGTTCTGCTGAGACGCATGCTGTTCTTCATGACACCCGCCCACCAGGTCAGACATTAGGGGTGTAACGGTGTGGTAATAGTCACCAAAAATATTTCGATATTGTTTAATGTGTTATTTTGAATGTTTTAAATATATTTGGACACACAGAGACATGCACATAGCCAAAAGTATGTGGACACCCCTCCTAAGCGTTGAGGTCAAGTGTTTCAGCCAAGCTTTTGCTCACAGTTGCATAAAATCCAGCACATTGCCATGAAATCTCCATACACCAACATTGGGAGTACAATGGGTCACGCTTCACTACCTGGCAGTCTGATGGACGAATCTGCGTGTGGCTGATGCCAGGAGAGGCTACCTACTGGAATCATGCATAGTGCCTGGTCTACAGTTTGGTGGAGGGTTAATTGTCAGAGGCTTTTTTCAGAGTTTGGGCTAGGCACCTTTGTTCCAGTGAAGGTTCATCTTAATGCTGGATTCTAGATACAAAGACATTTTAAAACATTGGGTAACTACTGACAATTTTCTGTAGGCTTTAAGCACGTTGTAATCATTATTACCACTATTGAACCTAGTGCACTGTTTCTCTGCTCATGAAAATTAACGCATGACCATAGCATTTGCCTATCATAACGTTCCCATCCTTAGCCAAACTTTTCGGACATTCTTTGGCCACGCATTTAAAGCGACATCACCCTGGTGTTTCGCTGGCAGGAGTGAAAACGAAAGCTGCAAAACAACCGCTTATCACCGTGGCATTTAAGCAATTAATCAGACCGGACTAAAGCCATCACAAACGCGATCAGTGTGTTTATAGGTGCTGACATGAGGCCATATTCGGTTGTGCAAAATAGGACTTTAAACACATGCTGAAAGTGTTTGAGCTACGTTACACATCCCGTCGCATACGGGACATACTAAAACGCTTAACGTGAAAAAGCCTACCGTGGTTTTAATGTACCTAAACAATGGTTAATCATCACCAAATTGCTCATGGCCATATCTTGTCATGAACACTTAATGTCGAGGAAAAGGCTTAACGTGATTTAATGTAGCCTACCTAAACAACCATCAATATTAACCACATTTCTCTCTCATATTGCTCATCATAACCACTGAAAATGATAAAAACAACTAACCCAAATTCCAATTATTATGGGCGTTATCTGACGTTAAGCCTTTCTGCTTCATTAATGCGTATTGTAAAGAAAAGGCTTAATGTGATTTAATGTACCTAAACAACAATCAATAATAATCACATTTCTCTCTCATATTGTTCCCCATATTGTTATTAAACAAAAAGACATCTTATGTTTATTTGTCTTGTTTTTTTTTTTTTTCTGATCCGAAAAATGATCCGATCCGTGACTCTGATCCGTTGCACCCCTAGTGACGGTGTAATAAAAGTGGAGGAAGTCTCAATTTGGAGACATTTTATTGGGTAAAGGTTTTTAGTCTGTGTAAATGTATTTAATTCTCTTCATTGACCCGGTTTTTACAATGGGAACGTTAATTTATTTATCAATTCAGGAATAATTCTGACTTAATTTAAATGCAAAACCATGAGAACGGCAACAGAACAACAACAGTGTGTCTTTAAAACTGAGATAAATCGTGAAACCGTTACATCCCTAAGTGGACTTACTGCTTCATTGTTTGTGGTTTCATTTACATTTGTGTTTGACTGTGTTTTGTTTAATGTGTGTGTTCCACACTCCTGCTTTGTGTGTTCTAGATGGAGTTAGTAGAGCGGTTCCTTCCCTCCAAGTGGGAGAACCTGTCTGTATGGCGTCACATCCTGCTCAGGGCCCTTAGCGCAGACGCCCGCCAGCGTGTCCAGACGGACATAATCACTCTGACCGACAGCACCGTGAGTCAGTGGCAGCAGGCAGGTTACAAACTGGGACAACTGGACAATGTGGTGAGTGCGATATACAAGCCTGCCATTCAGAAGTGATTCCTTAGATGGAGTGATAAATAGGTTTGTTATTTACCCAATGAAAAGATCTCAACAAATATTATGTGGCAACATAATACATTCCAGCAGCTACAGTAGGTACTATTGTTTTTGGGTTGAGAGTAATGACTACAACCCATGTAGGACTGGCTAAATGGGTTTTGCATCTGATTCCAGCCAGTGCAGCAGGTAAGCTGTCTTTGCTGATGTAGCTAGGGCACACGAGGCTAAGTCAGTGTTGAATAGAAGCATCCTTCTCTCCTCAGAACACGGCCCTGTTTTCCCTGCTGATGGTGGTTCGAGGTGAATCTTCAGAGGCCCAGTGTGCGTCGTCAGCACAGAGGATAGTCTCAGAACTCTGGGCTCGAATGTGCCCCGATCAGGTGATGGATCGGTGTTACACAAGGGGGCAAACGTTTCTAGATCTGTGGGTTTACAGCTGTCACGTTACCTCTCAGGTGCTGCTCCATCCTACCATTCAGTGCACAGTGAGACTGCTGCTCTCCATGTCTGCAGTCTTGGTGAAGAGCATGGACCCACAGGCCCTCTGTCAGGTACACGAGTCAGTCTTTCGTTAGGTCAGTGTCTGGGAGACTACCTGTTGATTTTGCCTGTTTGATTTCAGGCCCTGGAGTGTGTGGGAGCCCTTGTCTCTCAGAAGTGTCCTTATGACCTGGTGTTTGCTGCTCTGGACTTCCTGGCCTCCCTTGGCAAGGTGTTTATCCCACAGGAGAGCCAGGTACGATGTCAATGAAACACCGTTGAATACGATACGAAAACTTTACTGTCCACAGATGTAAAAACATTTCTTTGGTTTCACCAGCGATATGAGAAGACAAGACATCACAACACAAAACATAGCCAGAGTGGCACAAAACACATAATAGAAAATACATTTCATAAAAGTGGCCCGACCAAGGCTATACAGAATAAATAAATAATGTGATAAATATAGCCTACTAAAAATGCTTGCTCTGCATAAGACCCGGAAAACTGCCTCACCCTACATTCCATTCTTAAATGCCGTTCCCAGTATTATTTAGCACCTTCACAGAATTGGGGATGAAGGATTTCTTAAAAATGTTTCTGTTTGCTGTTGGTTCTCTATAGTGCCTCCCTGAGGGTAGGAGTTCAAATTTGAAGTGTAATGGGTGGGAGGGATCACTGACTAATTTCTCAGCTTTGTTTGTGATGCATTCCTCATAAATATTGCTTAAATATTTTTGTGTCTTCCCTATAACTTTTTGAGCCCATGTTCACTATTCTCTGCAATTTATTCCTACTTTGGATATTTAGGTTACCATACCACATTATCATGTTATATGATGGGATGTTTTCCACTAAGCTTTTATATACGGTTTCTAAAATATTTTGGTTCACTCCGAAGTTGTTAAGCTTTCGTAACAGGTAAAGCCGTTGAGAACATTTCTTAAAAATAAGATCTGTGTTTTCCTTAAGTAAGCTTGCCATCTATATATATATGTGCCCAGGTATTTAAAATCATTAACAATTTCAACTATCTGTCCCTTGATCATTATTTGCTGTATCCCCTGTATACCATTTGGTATAACAAGCTTGTTTGTCTTACAGGCATTTATTTCCAGGAAACTAGTTTGACACCAGTCTTGTAGGGTTAACCCATGGTTGAAATATAAGTGCTCTTTCTCTGTGTCACCTCTCTGTAATAACGCAAGCAAGGCCATATAATCTGCATATTTAAATAATCTAAAATGATCATGATGGATCTTAAACTCATTTGTATAAAAAGAGAAAAGCAAGGGTGATAAAATTGTCCCTTGTGGTGTGCCTGTATTTAACACACTTTCGTCTGACACAATGTTTCCAAAAATAACTCTTAGGATGGTCAGAGAGAGTCTCTTACCCAATGCATTATACCTTCGTTGACCCCAAGTCAACCATTCTCTGCAGCAGAATATGTGTTTGCATAGTATTAAATGCAGATGTGAAATCTATAAACAGAACTCTGACATAATGAGTAGTGACTTGTAGGTGTTTAGCTATAGTATTAAACAAGGTTACAGTGGCATCATCAGTACCCCTCTGGCCTTTGTATGCAAATTGTAGCTGGTCTAAAGAGCTGGATACAGCCGCTGTTATATGTTTGCTTACAACTCTTTCCATGCATTTGCATAGATGGAGGTAAGTGCAATGGGTCTAAAATCATTCAATTCTACAGCTCTAGGTTTTTTAGGTATGGGTATGATGTTAGTTAGCTTCCATGATTTAGGAACTGTGTGTGTCTGTAGAAGTAACTGGAATAACCTAGTTAGCACTCCTTTTAGTTGATAAGTACAGGCTTTAAGCACTGTCTCTCTAAGGCCGTCCGGTCCTGGTGCTTTGTTGGGTTTAATGTAGGCTAGGCATGAAAATATTTCATGTTCAGTCAGTATAATCAGAACATATTCTTGGGCAGAGTTACACACTTCATCCCGCTACAGAAGTTTGTCTTATCAAACCGGCTGTAAAACACATTTAAGTTATTTACAAAGGATGGTAAAAGTGGAAGGTGGGATGGTGGGGCACATTTCTTTTTCACTTCTCTGCCCATCATCTGATTTAACCCTTCCTGTGCTTCACTTCTCTGCCCATCTGATTTAACCCTTCCTGTGCTTCACTTCTCTGCCCATCATCTGATTTAACCCTTTCTATGCTTCACTTCTCTGCCCATCATCTGATTTAACCCTTCCTATGCTTCACTTCTCTGCCCATCTGATTTAACCCTTCCTGTGCTTCACTTCTCTGCCCATCATCTGATTTAACCCTTCCTGTGCTTTTTTAGCTTAAACAAAAACGTTTCTCTGCCTTGTCTTTGTACTTTGTCCTAGCCTTCTTTAATTTACTGTTCAGTTCGCATCTCTTTTCCCTAACAAGCTCTAAATTCCCATTTGAAAAGGCACGTTTTTTACCATTTATACAGTTCTTTAGGTCGCTAGTTATCAACTTATTATTTGGGAAGATTCTAACTGTTTTTGTGTGAATAGTATTTATCTTGCAAAACATTATACACTCACCTAAAGGATTATTAGGAAAACCATACAAATACTGTGTTTGACCCCCTTTCGCCTTCAGAACTGCCTTAATTCTACGTGGCATTGATTCAACAAGGTGCTGAAAGCAGTGTTTAGAAATGTTGGCCCATATTGATAGGGTAGCATCTTGCAGTTGATGGAGATTTGTGGGATGCACATCCAGGGCACTAAGCTCCATTCCACCACATCCCAAAGATACTCTATTGGGTTGAGATCTGGTGACTGTGGGGGCCATTTTAGTACAGTAAACTCATTGTCATGTTCAAGGAACCAATTTGAAATGATTCGAGCTTTGGGACATGGTGCATTATCCTGCTGGAAGTAGCCATTAGAGGATGGGTACATGGTGGCCATAAAGGGATGGACATGGTCAGAAACAATGCTTAGGTAGGATGTGGCATTTAAACAATGCCCAATTGGTTCTAAGGGGCCTAAATTTTGCCAAGTAAACATCTCCCAAACCATTATACCACCACCACCAGGCTGCACAGTGGTAAAAAGGCATGATGAATCCATGTTCTCATTCTGTTTACGCCAAATTCTGACTCTACCATCTGATTGTCTCAACAGAAAACAAGAGTCATCAGACCAGGCAACATTGTTCCAGTCTTCAACTGTCCAATTTTAATGTGCTCTTGCAAATTGTAGCCTCTTTTTCCTATTTGTAGTGGAGATGAGTGGTACCCGGTGGGGTCTTTTGCTGTTGTAGCCCATCCGCCTCAACGTTGTGCGTGTTGTGGCTTCACAAATGCTTTGCTGCATACCTCGGTTGTAACAAGTGGTTATTTCAGTCAAAGTTGCTCTTCTATCAGCTTGAAGCAGTCGGCCCAGTCTCCTCTGACCTCTAGCATCAACAAGGCATTTTCGCCCACAGGACTGCCACATACTGGATGTTTTTCCCTTTTCACACCATTCTTTGTAAACCCTAGAAATGGTTCTGCGTGAAAATCCCAGTAACTGAGCAGATTGTGAAATACTCAGACGGGCCCGCCTGGCACAAACAACCATGCCATGCTCAAAATTGCCTAAATCACCTTTCTTTCCCATTCTGACATTCAGTTTGGAGTTCAGGAGATTGTCTTGACTAGGACCACACCCCTAAATGCATTGAAGCAACTGCCATGTGATTGGTTGAGTAGATAATTGCATTAAGGAGAAATTGGATGGGTGTTCCTAATAATCCTTTAGGTGAGTGTATATGATCTAATGGTGTCTGTTAGTTCATGTGGATTGTCACAGGAGTCAAAGACGATCTGCCAGTTAGTACCTTCCAAACAGTCTCTCAGCTCCTCTTTGCTATCGTCAGTCCAGAGTTGTATATCCTTGGTTACTGGCTTTTCCCGTTTTAGTCTTGCCCTGTATCGAGGGAGTAGATGTACGACGTTGTGGTCAGATTTTCCTAAGGCTGGCACACAGATGGCTTATAGGCATCCTGTACAATGCCGTAGCATCTATCCAGTGTGCATTTTTGACGGGTGGGGCAGTCCACGTATTGTTGTAATGTAGGCAAGTGACTGGACAGATTGCAAGAGTTGAGGTCCACCAGCACAAAGACCGGCTGATCAGCTGACCGAGTGAGTATACTATTGTAGCTCTCCACGATTTTGATCGCCGCCCCCTCGAAGTCAGGCCCGGTACATAAATTAACATAATGGTAATCTGACACAATTTCCTTGGTATATAAAAGGGTCGAAAGGAGACCAACAGGATTTCATACTCCCATGTGGAGACTTCCTCCCTGATGGTGTACTGTGTAGCCCATTGTTTATCAATAAAGATGCACAAGCCACCACCGATTGATTTCTTTAATTTTAAAACTATCTCTGTCTGCTCTTATTAGTGTGTAGCCAGGCAGGTCTGGATCTGCCATACTATCTTTTAACCAACTCTGTAAAACAGATGAGATTGCTTTGCCTGAAGTGACTCTCATACTTGACTTTCGCCATCAGGTCATCCATTTTATTGCTTAAAGAGCGGACATTTGAGAAGGTAATTACTGGCAAGGGGTGTCTGCAGCCGTGTCTCCTTATTCTTCCTCTCACTCCACCTCTTGATTCTCTTTGTTTTGAGCTTTACTTGCGTAGGCCTTCTGGATCTATTCAATTCGGGGTAGTTATCCAGTATATCCCCTTGCAAATCTGTTGTTATTGGAGGCTTGAGCAACAGCAGGCACTCGCATGTATAGGTAAGAATACTTTGAGTTTTACCGTGAAACCCTCTCCCTTCGATTGTAAGAAAAAGGCACAGGGCCAACCACAGCAGCATGCCAGAGATCATCTTCATTTTACATGAAATGTATAGTCCATTTATCCACATACAATCCACAAGAAACTGACAGAAAACAAATGCAGATGATAACGCAGGTGAGAACTCAGGGTCAGCAGCAGAACTGCGCCCCAGATGGGTCCAGCTAATGTTTTCACTATTGTAACGTGTGGCTCATGCCTGTCCTCAACAGAGCCAGGTGTTTACCAGGCTGAGTGGTGTTTTTCGGGCCGTTTTGGCAGAGAGGTCCTGGCTGCTACACCAACATGCCCTGGAGGCCTTCGCTCACTTTGTAGAGGTGAGTGTCTCCTCAGTGCTGACGTAGAGGCGGAGTCAGCAATGTGTTGGTGGGTGGGCCTTCAGGAATTTGGATATGCAGAGAAATGTAAGCCCTCAAATCATGTTATTAATTTAGTCAACTTTAATTTCAAGGTAGCCAATCAACAGTAGAGGTCCATGCAGGGGACACAGTTTAGGGTCAGAGGTTGTGTTCCTGTGGAGGCCTGGTGAGGCTTTCTGCCTTGTGACCCTGCAGTACCATGCAGTTCATTAAGCCAGTGTGTCCATTTCTGTTTTTCCTCATGCAATTATTATTTTTTTGGATGCTATTTTACAAAACATCTGTCAGGTTTGGCTAGCCTTTTCAGAACATATGCTTCAGACACTTTTATACTACAGGTGTTATTTGTTTAACAGTGGGAGATGAGACACACCACCATTAGAAAATCATATATACTTTCATATATATATAGTTTGAAAACTAATGACAATCCAGGCTTTCATTTGGTATTTGTTTGATGTGTGAGTTTAAATCTACTTGTCAAGACTTTTGTTTAAGATGAAAAAGGAATACAATTTCCTCATCAAAGCGATGTCATTCTGTTGCCTTTAAGTCTGGCAAGTGCTTAAATCAGTAGGGAGTAAAACCAATTATGGGACACTAGCAGTTTCCAAACAATGCCTGAACAGAATGCGTAGTGGCCACGTTCAAATGTACATATGGACTTGTGTATGTACAGTATGTCACCTGTCTAAACGTGTAACTGTCGTATTTTAGGCCACCAACCATGAGGAGGTAATCTCCCAGAGTTTGTCCTCAGAAGAAACAAAAAACACAGTGGTCAATTTCCTCAGCAAGGTACAAATGGTATCACGCACCAGTCTAAGTCACCATGAGTCACCAGTTTAAAAGTACTATGACCTGGAAATAATGAATGGTGATGACTGAATATTTACATTGTCTACTTTCAGACTATTAACACACAGGAAAAAATGGAGACGCGGCTTCAAAGGTTAAGATTGGAGACGCTTGTTCTTGAGCAACACAACGACAGACTGGAGGCGGTTGAGGAAACTGCTCAGGAATCAGCTGTTGGTGACGATTATGATAACTCAACAGGTGCCTCAGAGGTGAGAAACTGATGCCTGCTTTCATCACATGCTTGTTGCTCCACAGCGGTTGATAGCAGAGTTAAGTTTGCTATTGAAAAATGTTCTTGCCCTGCATTAAATGGCTTAGCACTCATTAACAATCACTCCCTTATATAAAGCCCTTTTTACAACAGCAGTCATCACAAAGTGCTTTGACACACACCCGGCGAATAAGCCAAAAGAGCCAGCAACAACAAGTGATGCATAGTGGCTAGGAAATACTCCCTAGTAGGTGGAACCTAGGAATAAACCTAGAGAGAGGCCAGACTCAAGGGGCTGGCTAGTCCTCTTCTAGCTGTACCAGGTGGGGAATCTGAGGGTACGCAGCCCATTGTATAAAGGTCACATTAGTAGTCATTTAGTGTCCATAAATAGAGATAGGAGTGAGTGGGCTGTGACCACAGTCTTTGTGTAGCATCAACATAATTTAGTGGTATTGGGCAGGGACAACAGGACGCCCACTGCAGATGTACAGCCGGAGTCACCAGTTGGAAAAATGATCACCAAAAGTGACGTGGGCACATGCACAGTTAGACAGGGCACAGGACGGAGACAGGAACGAGACATCAGGCCACATGGTCCTGAAGCAGTTCATACATTAAAGTGAAAAAGTCTTATACACAAAGTTTTGTAAACCAAAGGTGCTTTAGAAGAAATGCTGTAGAGTTCAGGTCTCTGTGGATGACATGTGGTGCATCTGGAATGTATTCACAATGCTTCACTTTTTCTACATTTTGTTATGTTACATCCTTATTCTGAAATGGATTAAATTCATTATTTGTTTCACAATTCTACAAACAATACATCATAATGATAATGTGAAAAAGTGTGTTTAAAATCTTAGCACATATATTGAAAAGTAGTTCAAAATGGTGATTAAAGCACACAGTCCTCATAATAGCGTTTTATTTCCATACAAGCAAATGCCTTGGGAACACTGCACAGTCTATTCCACATCAAAACACGAAGAAAAATCGAAATGGTTCAACGTAATAGCAGTCCAACATCACTAACCAATTACTGTTTTTGGTAGAAATTGTATTTCGACATGGCAAATAATTTACTAGTAGGTGCAGTAGAGTAATAGAAAACAAACATAACCAACAGTCTTGAAATGCATGCTGCTTATTCTGTGTAAATGAATCATTAATTGAAAGGGGTGTGTTCAAAATGATAGCAGTGTGGAGTTCAAGCAGTGAGGTCATTCATTCTGTGAAAAAAACAGGTGGCCCTTATTCAAGGATGAAGGCAGCAAATGTTGTACATGCTGGTTATAGTGCATTTCTCTCTGGAAATCTGAGTGAAATGGGTTGTTTCAGGCATTGTTCAGAAGAACAGTGTGTACGCTGATTAAAAAGTTTATTGGAGAGGGGAAAACATACAAAGAAGTGCAGAAGATGATAGGCTGCTCAGCTAAAATGGCAACCAAAACTAGAAAAATGTAGAAAATGGAAAACCACCATTCGAATGGATCGAAGAATAGCCAAAATGGCAAAGACTCAGCCAATGATCAGATCTAGGGTGACCGAAGAAGCTCTAAAGTTACCTGTGAGTACTGTAACAATTACATGCCTATGTGAGGCCAAGTTATTGGTAAGAAGCACCCGCAATGTCGACGGGCAAAAAACGACGTGCTGAAGAACTTACAATTTGCCCAAGAAGAACACATTGACTGGCCTAAAGAGAAATGGCGCAACATTTTGTGGACTGATGAAAGCAAAATTATTCTCGTTGGGTCTAGGGTCAGCAGACAGTTTGTCAGACGACCCCCAAACACTGAACTCAAGCCACAGTACACTGTGAAGACAGTAAGTCATGGTTGGTATCGGAACATCCCTACTGTGGTGTTGGGCCTATTTATCGCATACCAGGTTTCATGGATCAGTTTGAATACACCAAAATACTTCAAGAGGTCATGTTGCCTTTGCCGAAGAGGAAATGCCCTTAAAATTGGTGTTTAAAAAAGACAACGACCCCAAACACACAATCCCGAACGTGAAGCGAGCCCGGCTTCCACAATTAAGATCCACCGACTGGTTTACAGTAAGTGATGCTTTTGAGTTATAGAAAATGAAGTAGTTCAACACAGGTAATCCCATTTGTTTAATTGTTTTTTACGAACAAAAAATTTCTTTATGGTTAAAAGAACATGACCTTGTTTACAAGAGCACAGATTCTACATTGATCTAGCCTCTTAATCTTGCTCTCAAAGTGCACCAGATTGATGCGTTCAACTTTACAATTTACTACATTTTCTTCTGAGGGAGCATGCCACCGGACCACCCTAGAGGGTCGAGGGTTCACTGTATCCTTCGCACCCTTTTTTTTTTTACCCCTGACCTGTTGGCTTGCCTGTTCTTTGAACACACTGCTTATCTTTGGTCCCCTTAAGTGGCATTGTCAATGTGCTGGACTACAGCGCCAAAACAACATAACTTTGTGACTTTCCAAATATTTATGAATTGCCCTGCACTTCCCTTGGCAATTAAGTCATATCTGTTAGGGAAGGAAACATTTAGTAAAATTTCTGAGAAAATAAACAAGAAATTCAGAGGAACTGTGGATTGTAGTCCAATCGTACTATTCCATAGGTGCCAGACATTGGTCGATTCCATATAACACAGATGTGAAGCAGTTCTCAAACTGTGGTTGTATCTATCTGTTTAGGGAAGGAAACCTTTAGTAAAAATATTAGCTCAGGTTTTTCCCCATTTTATTTTGATATCATTCCACAATTTGCCAAAGAACACATTGACTAGTCTAAAGAAAAATGCCACGGCATTTTGTGGATTGATCAAAAGCAAGATTGTTCTCATTGGGTCTAGGCACAGCAATTTGTCAGACGACCCACCAACACTGAATTCAAGCCACAGTACACTGTGAAGACAGTGAAGCATGGTGTTGTAAGCATCGTGACATGGGGATGTTTCTCATACTGTGGTGTCGGGCCTATTACCCGCATACCAGCGATCATGGATCAGTTTGAATACACCAAAATACTTCAAGAGTTCATGTTGCCTTATGCCAAAGAGGAAATGGCCTTGAATTTGGTGTTCCAACAAGACAACGATCCCAAACACACCAGTAAGCAAGTAGCATCTTGGTTCCAGACCAACAAGATTAACGTTATGGAGAAGCCAGCCCAATCCCCAGACCTTGATCTAATAGAATACTTGTGGGGTGACATCAAAAATGTAGAGGAACTGTGGAATGTAGTCCAATAGTACTGGGCTGGAATACCTGTTCATAGGTGCCAGAAGTTGGTCGACTCCATATAACACAGATGTGAAGCAGTTGTCAGTTAAATATTAGTTCAGTGATTCACAGGATGGCTAAATATTCAAGCATTTTTCTGTTTAAACAGTAAATGTTTAGAGTTTGTAAAGACAAATACAGACACTGCTGTTTTTTGAACAGCCTAACATTCCTTTTCCTTCACTTTCTGTAAAGTAATACATTTGATAGATTTTCTTCATCTTTTAATTTGGAATAGACTGTGCAGTGTTCCCAATGCATTTGTGTATATCGAAATATAAGCTATTATAAAGATTGTGAGCTTTACTGACTTTTTTTTTGGCCCCCTTAAATAGCAATGTCAATGGACTACAGAGGCAAAACAACATAACTTTGTGACTTTCCAAATATTTATGAATTGCCCTGCACTTTCCTTATCTATCAAGTTATTTCAGTTAGGGAAGGAAACATTTAGTAAAATATGAGCTCAGGTTTTTCCCATTTATTTTGCTATTAATCCAGTAAAATGACATATGACTCCCATCCAGCCCAATTTGAAGAGAGCACGACAGGAAACCAGTATTGACGAGGAGTACCAGCGTTACCTCCAGACTGCTGACAGTGCTCTGAAGGCTCTACAGATGCTGGCTGAGGGGCCTGACACTACCCCCCACCCTCCTCCACAATGGGTGACGTCCAGACTACAGGACCTGGTGACTTTAATAACCCAAATTAGCAAAGTCAGACCACCGTAAAGCATTTAACCTGCTTGTTTTTATACTTTTCTGCAATAAAATTGTTTATTTACTTGTGTATACGTGCCACTTTTTTCTGCATTTGTAAGACAGCGTTGCATTATGAGAAATTGTCAGAACTTGTAGATCTTGAATTAACTCATGCAGGTCCAGATGGGGAGGACACGTCTACAATGTTCTGACACACCAAGGGCTCAGGTATTTTAATGCAGGAAGGTCAACGGTCGCCATCTGCTAGTGTGGGATTTGTTTTATTTTGTAGCTGCTTAACTTTATCTACCATGATCCAGCTACATCAGATTTACTGTTTAAAGTAAAGGTTCAGAAATGTGGACACTAGATCTGACAAATGTAACATAAAACCTTTTATTCCAACAACAACCAGGAATATACAAATAAATTATTGATATAAACCTCATTCACATTTCCCACCCAAGATAACACTTCCCACTTTCACCAGAAATGGCTGGTAAAGTTTAACCCCATTCCTTCTAGCCTCTCAGAGCAGCAGATATCAGCAAGGAGATGCATTTAAAAAAGGAAACATCCGCGAGAAACGTTAGATCCACCTAGTGTCTTTTTAAAGAGCGTTCATATTAAACTGCCAGGCATACGAAATGTATGGCACAACTGAAACCTGATTATGTTAAACAAAAAGTCTTGACTTCAATTCTGGTTGAGCCCAGATAGTATTTAAGCTTCCTCATAGAAATGGCATCAAATCATGGACTCAGTCTGTTCCAGCCTAGCTGGTAACAATTCCAGATAAAGATAAAGACCCCCTTATTACATTAATCCAGTACAAAAGTGAAGTTCCATATAGATCCTTCAGTAGAGTATTATCATCGTATTCTAGATCTGAAAACAGGTTTCACCGTCTCATCCCATTATTTTCATTAGTGATACTTGATGACAGTTGAGGATGACAAATGAACTGAATGTGCATTTGAAGCCGGTGTTCCAGTTGTCTGATATTGTGAAGAGTTGCATCCTGGCAAGTGATCCAGCAACATGTAGTCTTTACAAAATGGCTCAGCTCATCACCAAACGTTCTCGTCTTCTCCCCAGTTAAGGTCCTCATCTTCTCCCCACCCCTCAGCTTCCGTCTGTCAGAGAAAGGAACACAGATTCACTAAACGACCGATCATAATGCACTCTGTTAATTTTCTTTATTAAGCCTTGTGGACTTAACCTTCATCTACTGTAGTTTACCTTTGCCAAAGCCTGCCACCTCATCCAACATACATTACGTACCATATGTCATGTAATTGTATTTGTTGTATGCATTGTGGTTAATGTGTAGTTCACATGTACAACCACTGATACCAATGATTTACACAAGACTGAATGTGGTCAGTAATTAAACTCAATGTTTATTTAAGAGAAATAGACAATGACTCACCTCTGTCTGCTCATGTACCGCAAACTTGGTGGTGAGTGTTACTGTGTCAACAGATGGACGTGTTTGTCCTGCCAGGTCAGCTGGGATCAGCCAAGTATCTCCATTCACAGGCAGCACAAGAGCCGTAGCAGACGACAGTTTAATG
The DNA here is from genome assembly GCA_016801145.1 of Umbra pygmaea. Lineage (NCBI taxonomy): Eukaryota > Metazoa > Chordata > Actinopteri > Esociformes > Umbridae > Umbra > Umbra pygmaea. Next base: position 1,836 of record JACXGM010006958.1, on the reverse strand, counting down.
TCCGGCACCATGTCTGCAAAGAAGTCCAATTCTGGGTCTCTCTCCGGTTTCTTCTTCACCTCGATGGTGAACTCCTCTCCCAGAACCCGAGTGCCGCCATCCTTGTGTGCGCTGTGCAGCTTGCGCCTGGGCTTCATTGGTTCTTCCTCTTCCTCCTGACCCCAGCCATTTCCCCATGAGTTCGAGGATGCAGTCTTCCTCTCAGAGGCCTTGAGGTTGTTACTCAATTTAAGGGGCTTCAATACCGCTCCGAGGGGCTCGACTGTCAGGGTGAGGGGAGGCGATGCTGTGCTGCCCCCTCTGGGTGGAGCGCTCAAGGCAGCAGGGTTTGGTATGGGCATGGTGGGGGAAAGCTCACAGACATCCCATGGTTGCCCGTCCTCCTGTGTTCTGGTTCTAGATGAGGACCGAATGTGGATCTGAACTGGCTGTTCCTTGTCACCCTCCTCTGGGTCACTCCAGTCGGGCCAGTCCTCAGCATGACCCTCTGGCTGATCTGGACTGTTCAGTGACTCTTCATCCAAAGCTTTCTCTTCGCTGAAGCCATTCAGTTGCAGAAACATCTCTTTACTAATCGCTGCAAGAAGAAGCAGGTGGCTGGTATGAGCTTCAAACATGGAACTTGAGTGAATTTGAACATGTGCAAAGTAACATGTTGTATTTATTACCTGACTTGGGTGGCAGAGGGTATATCCTGGGATTCTCTCTGCACCCCTGGAGATGGTCTATGTTCCCAGTGGCCAGCTGCCCTCCCACTGCTACGGGTTTGGGAAACAGACTCAAGACCTTAGAGGGCTGGGCCATTTGGGGTTGGTAACCTCCCAAAATGTGAACTGGAGAGGCTAAAAATTAGATGGCGAAAAAGTAGTGTTTTCCAGGGACTAGGAACACCACACATATGGGAACAGTGTGTACATTATATACTGTATTCCTTACTTTCTGGGGTGACCTCTGTAGATTTAGTGAAGTTGGGCCTGGCACGTTTGAAAACGTTGGTCCTCTCACCGCCCACCACCACCTGTGCACCTAGCAACGGTACCAACACAGCCAGGCTCTGCAGCGTCATGGCAACCAGGGAATCGCTTGTGTCTCTCATTCCTAGCAAAACCTTCAATGTGAGGGGGAAAGAAATGTCAAACACTCACAAAGCAACACCAGTGATCAGGGAATTCGTAATATTTATTGTTTAAGTGTCACTTCCTTGATAGCACAAATGTCTATGTTTAGCTCAGTTGTATTACGTTGTTCTAGTGTGTGTGACCAAAGGAGAGACTGTGTTCTAGTGCGTCTGACCTAAGGAGGGACGGTGTTCTAGAGCGTCTGACCAAAGGAGGGACGTTGTTCTAGAGCGTCTGACCAAAGGAGGGACGTTGTTCTAGAGCATCTGACCAAAGGAGGGACGGTGTTCTAGAGCATCTGACCAAAGGAGGGACGGTGTTCAGAGCATCTGACCAAAGGAGGGACGGTGTTCTAGAGCGTCTGACCAAAGGAGGGACGGTGTTCTAGAGCGTCTGACCAAAGGAGGGATGTTGTTCTAGAGCATCTGACCAAAGGAGGGACGGTGTTTAGAGCATCTGACCAAAGGAGGGACGGTGTTCTAGAGCAGTGTTTTTCAAACTTTTTTTCCGGCGACCCAGATTTTCAAAATTACAAACCATCGTGACCCAAATGTCATGAAAATAGGTGTTTGCAAATATACCGTTTTCCTATCATTTGTATTTGTATGTAGGGGTATTAACATAATACATACGTTCTAATTGTCACCAGAATAATAATAGGTACAACATTAATTTTCTCAATATTGACAGTATTATCACCACATACCTGTGTTTTATA
>JACXGM010006957.1:17505-31735 GCA_016801145.1 Umbra pygmaea | reverse complement strand
ATGTGGCATATTTGACCATTTGCATACCCCTCTTATGTCTAGTTTTGGTAGAATAACTGCTTTAAGAACTGCTATGAGAATCTGCTATAACATTCTGTCATGATTTGTGGTTAACAAACGTGGCACAAATAGAAGCATTCAAGGCACAATAAGGGGGTGAAGGTTTGGCTGGCCCCACTTTTAGTCCTTGAGCCAGAAGGGTCTCGTGGTGATTTTTGGCAAAGGTATACCAACCTAGAATTAGTAAATCAGTGATAGCATTGCATTGGTAGTAGCTTTTTTGTGTTATCACCATGTTTGTGTGTTAAAAGAAATCCTCAGCAATTCAAGTTAAATCTATCATACAAACTAAGCGTTGTTTACTCTGTTCCAAGTTTTCAAATTAAATTGTTAACGGAACTGAACGTGGGGATATTGATTGGTCTACTTCTGATTGTTGTGCACTTTATTAAAATGTGCTGTACATTTTGCATATATGTTGCACTGAACTCAAATATACAAAAGATATACTAGATTATGTAGAGTATCCTATGTTTTGTTTGTTACATACTTTATAATGTATGTACATTTTGTGAAAGGACTTCTGTTGCAGAATTTAGTTCAGTATAAAGCTTCCTACATATATTTCTGAATATAGCAGTGTTGATATAGGCTCTGCACACATTTTCAGATTTGATTTAGTTTGACAGCCCTAATATTTAATCACAACATTTTGGAAGGTGATAACATGGAATTCTTTAAATTACTTAGGCCTTATCTTGTCGATCTAAAACGCATGGTCACTGTCAAATAGTTTAAACATATTTGGTGTTTGTCCAGTCCACATTATGGGTATTTGAGTTATCAAACTTTGGGCGACTGGTGCAAAAGGTTTGGTCTTATGATTCTTAATCAGTCATGGGTGTGTTTTGGGCATAACATGCTTTAAAACAATGAAAATGACATCGGTCATTCCCTTTAACAGCAAGCAACGCAACATCTAAAAGCACATGTGTATTTTGATAGTCCGTGTCGCATTTGAAGGAAACTGCTTGCAGGTGAGACTGTATGGAAAAGGTATGCCACTAAACCACGCTTGACTAAAACCTAGAAGAGTATAGCATACACGCATCTGCACTATTGTAATAATAACTGTCTATTATTTCAACTCATTGGCAAATTAAACTGACTTCACCGTGGTGTCACGACAAAACAGTTATACCCGGTAATTACTTTCACTATTGACTGACAACGGGTTACCGTCAAAAACAAAGCCCCTGAAAAAAGCAACTAAGGACATTTATCCTGTAGAGGAGTTGCTGCTTACATCTCGTGACAGTGCCTCTTCAGATGTTCTTCATATGCGACTTTCAATATAGCGCAGGTTTTTCTTGGTCAGTGGTGTAATGCTTTTAAGATGGTGTAAGATATTGCTTTTTAGATAAGGCGTTAGACGACACTTTAGGTTGTTAATTGCCACACCCTTGTGCGCATTGTTCAATAAGAGAAGCGAATGGCGTTTTTTTTTAAAATAAAGTCAAAGTGTGGGTTTTTAAAAAAAAGAAGCTTTGTGCAATATGTAGGGCAGTTAGATGAATACACCAGATGTGTTTTGACATGGGTGGGTCAAAAGGTCAAGCCGCATAATAGATTTTTCGAATGTGTCGAATATCCAACGTCCAATATAAAACCAACTTTACCACGGTGCTGCTAGATGGATAAACACAAATGTATATCTTAGTCTCTCCAACACACATGAGACAAAAACAGGCATTCCAGTTTTACTCTTTCAATTATTCAGTTTCAGAGTTGCTGGTTTGCTGCCTCATTGAGGTCGTTTATGTAATTGTGGTTAATCACAACTAAGCTGAACTGTCGCTGAAGACATAAAATATCACAATTAAACAATGAATGAGGCAGCAGTAGTTGACCTGCAATTTCTGTGTGATGCAGCAAGGCACCATGGACTCTGGTGTGCAGGAGAGAGTGAACTATAAAGCAGGGGTTCCCAAACTTTACCATGACAAGGCCTCCCATATACCAGTAGATTCCAGCCAAGGCACCCCAACATGGGCTGTGCCACACTATTTTTTTCTGTGCACCCCCTTTCACAACTCTGTGGAGTTGGTGCATCCCTTAACCCATCCAAGTACAACAGGAAACATAGTAAGACATATACATTGTAAAGAGGAAAATGATAACACAGTCACCATTAGCCTTCCCTTTTCATATCATGCCCGAACAGCAGGCAGCGCATGGACATAGAGTGCTACCGTAGTCTAGGTCTGTGAGGCAGCGCACCACTGGGATATAAAGTATATAATAAAATAATAACAATTATATTAGTAATGTTCAGAGATGCAATAGATTATTATCAGGGTGGGAAATTAACACCCGCCACCCGCCAAATGCGGGTAGATTTTCACATTGGCGGGTAACTTTTCCCAATCTACCAGCCACTCTGGCGGGTGAATTGTACAACATATGATACGTTTTTATGTTTTTTTATTTGGCTACTTTAAACATTACTTGTTTCGGATTGGAGATAAACGTGTTGGACAAAAATGCGGAAGCTTACTCATTAACCGTGAAAGACGCACTTCTGTCGAGGTGCATATTTGATTGGTTTTCGCGGAGCTAGTCTATGAGAACTCCAGCCTTGAGCTGCGGTACCATAAACATGGTGCGGTATAAAAGAAAAACAAATCAATTTAGTTCCCAGTAGGGCTGTAACGATACACCAAACTCACGATTCGGTTCGTATCACGATTTTTGACCCACGGTTCGATACAAACCTCGATTCTTACAAAATAACATTTTAAAAACCTGTATAAACTGACCAAAGTACAATATTAACTATGCTAATTATTACCAATATACCTAAGTAAAATAAATTAACAGTCAAAGCTATAACACTTGTTGTTTTTGTAACAAAATACTGTTGAAAGACAAACGGAACTTAACTCCATTGTGGAGATGATTCGGGCATGTCGAAAATCCTTCAATCAAGCTCTCTTACATTTACAAAGTAAATTATGGAGCTATTATCACCCAAAAAGGATCTGCAAATGCGTACGGAGATCTCTGAACTTGTACAGGAATCCGCAAATGCGTAAATGGATCTGCATGTACAGACATTTGTGAACGTGTACAGGAATTCGTTAATATGTGAAATGATCTGTAAGCGTATGGAGATTTGTAAATATGTACACGAATCTGCAAATTTGTGAAAGGATCTGTAAGCGTATGGAGATTTGTGAACATGTACAGGAATCTGCAATTATGTACATAGATCTGTAAGTGTGTAGACTAATCGGTAAATACATGGATATGTGAATGTGTAGACTAATATGCCTATACAGACAAGTCGCTCTCGATTCGCTGTCTTTATACACGTGACTTTTTGGGTGCTTATTCCGCGCAGAAATCTGTAAGGCGATCTGTAAATATGTGTGGCGATTTGCAAGTGTGTGTGGGGATCTGTGCGCCTCAGTAGTAGCCACCAGGCGGCGGTAGCGCCCATTTTAAGCGTGACATTGCTGCATTGGTGCCGTTCGACCCGACGGTCGGGGTGGGTCGCTGTGGAGCGAGTTTAGAAGGGGTGAGTGTAACGGAGTTAAGATCGTCCGTGAAGCTCACTCCACAGCTAGCTTGAAGTGTCGCCGAGGAGCTATACAATAGGTACCTTTTGTATAGCTCACTCGGTTGGTACGTTATCAGGCGAGACTGTGGCGTACGTTGCGGAGCAGATGGCCGCGGGTTCGAGCCCAGCAAGGACATGGCGAACTGGCATGCGGGCTGCTGGCAATGGTATGTTACAGTCCCGACACAACACAACGCTGATTTCTAACCGTTACATTTACACAACGTTTTGTCAACTTTTATTGACTATATTTATTTATTAATATATTTATATAAAATTGAAGTAAATCATTTAGTGTAGCTATCTGGAATTGTCTTGATTTTTATCTTCTTTTGAGTTAAAACACATTTTTGTCTTGTTCCTGTAGAGTGAGTTTCCAGTCTCGGACAAGAGTATCGAGGTTGTGGCCAGAAACCGGATCACCCTCATACAACAAAATATTGGGGGAGGCAGTAGTGTGGCAACATCTGCTATCCCATCAAGAGCTGCCACTGATTTGCATCCTACACCCAGAGTCGCCATCCCCAGAACTGCTGCTACTACTACCATGCCAGTGGCATCCGAAATGCAAAGGTAGCATAACATTTTCAACGTGTTGTTCCGTATACACGCACACACACAATTTGGGAATGTAATAAACTGTATAGGATCGTAGCAACCTTGTAGAGTTTTAATAATGAATAAAGCTTACTTATGAGTGAAAAATATGACATGTAATTTTAAATATTGATTTACAGATCTACAGGTCTATTCAGGGGAAAGTCAAAGAGGAGGTTCGCTAACCCACCACAAACAGCCACTCGGAAAATGCAGTGTTTTCACTTTTATGTCCTTCCCTCTCCTGCAACTGTGACTCCAAAAGGAGATGATGAGCTGAGGTTTTGCCAGGCAGGTCTTGGCATGAGAATAGTGTCATTGCCAGAAGATGCAACTCATGATCAGGTCAGGTGCAGTAATGTTTCTCTGTGTACATTTAGTTAGATTACATTTTTTCAAGCTTGAAAAGAGAAAGTTAAGTAGACTTAAGTATTGTCTTGATGTCTAAGTTTTGTTTCAATATCTTTTTAACTAATACATAGATGTTTATCAGATGTTCAATAAATGTCTACAATAAATGTAGATGTCTACTAAACTTACACTTTTCAACTTGGCCTATTATACTTGAGGCAAAATGTATGCTTTGAAAAAGGCCTGGGGTGTTGCTTGGAGCCTTATATTATGCTAATGACTGGTGGTTATGTACAGGTGGCATTCATCATGTTGAAGTAAATTATCTTAGGAAAATGTAAGGAAAGACTTTAACTTTAAGTTTAGGCCCAGTGTCAGATGAAATTATTTTGTCTTAATCAACAGTAATTTGACAGTCAATATTTTATGTTTTGGTCTTTTTGTAGATATCTGAAATACTTAACCACGAGTACCCTAAACTCACAAGCCTGAATGGCTCCTGGATGTTTTACAAGGCTTCAGGTAAACACACCTCCTGTACTGAACTAATTAATTGAACTCCAGTTTTTTTTACTGTGATAACGATTTATTGTCATACTGTGGTGCATTGTTGTATTTGGCTTTAGAAACATAAATATGCATAATATTTGAACCAGCATATAGACTGTTAAAAGTTTCAACTGTAACAACATAAACACCCTTTATATTGGCCCAAACTTAATTTACAGTACACTTCAGAAAACAATCAGTAGCCTAACAACACCCCTCTAGATTATTTCCTAATATCAATCAAAATACATAAAGTAAAAAATTGTAGCTAGCTAGTTAAAACAATGTCAATATTAGCCAGTAATGCTGGGTACACAATAAAAGGTTTTAAATCTTATACGATTTTCAAAATGTGAGAGACCACAAACATGAGGACAAAAAATCCTAGATTTAACTGTTTCGCTCCTATAGTGTGTGTTGTGCTGTCTTTGTCACATCATGGCACGCCACACACTATAGGAGCAAAACGGTTAAATCTAGGATTTTCAACCAGAGTCCCGACTGAACACGCAAAATCTCTCGAGACTTCATAATAAGCATGACCAACTCTTCTGCCTGTCCAGTCCATTTTGGTAGGTTTTACACGAAATGTTGTATAAACATTTGTGTTGTTGCCACAAATCGACAAGTTGATCCTCCATCTCTGCTGTCCAAATCAATTTAACTTTAAGATGCACCATGACTGCATTTGTTATGCTTCAATCTTCTCTCAGCCTGCTTTCTGATTGGATATTGTTTAGTTTCACGTGATAATCTCCAGATCGTGAGTGAGTTTGTCCTCGGGGTTCCCCCCACACATCAGGATTTCTGATCATAAATATTCAACATGTTGAATATTTACGATTCGCGATCGGGGTGGCACTCTTAACACACCTCACACCAAGGGAAAATATGATGAAATAATCTGTAGAACCATCAAGATGATCGGGACATGCTTATAATTGTCGAAGGGGGGGAAATCAGCCCCAAATCGGCCCAATAATCTTGTGGTGTGTACCCAGCATAAGTAATACAAAACCTGGGCTAATAATGAACACAGCGGAAGTTATGTTGGATATTATATTATTTAATTTTCGAACAACATTTTGCACATTTTGCACTAGTATAACTTCCTTTTGTCATTAGCAAACACATTCAGTGTTGATTGATATTTTCAGGTGGTAGTGGAAGAAGGCGAATGACACTTGTAAGCCCCCAGGTGGAAGGCTACACCACCTCACAACTGAAAAGGGCATCAAACGGTGGAAAGAACACACTGTACTTAGCCCCATTACAGGGTGAATTAGATGTTACTGCCCTTGCAAAAAATGCCTCTGAATATTCTAAAATGCCAAAAGCAACCTGTGAAAATTGTCAGGAGACAATGCCATTACATCTTTTGGCACTGCATGTTGACAGTTGCACAGACATCATCAAAGACTGTCAAGTAAGTATTTTTCTTACTTCACATTTGAATAACAGTTTTTTTGTTGCTTTTGTATGACTTGAACCAGGACTCTAACTCAGATCTTGAGTGTGTTTCTGTGTGTAACTCATCAACGGATGACACTGGCGCTGTTGTATTGTCAAAATCCACATTCAACAATGATGTAAGTACATCTTCAAGAAAACCAGCTCTTTTTGTTACTTATCTTTTGTTGTTGGTAGTGGTTTTGTCTTTAATGGACGTTTTGTTCTTGCCTGTTTTATATATCTGTATATCCCAAAATGTAAATTTCCTTGGAAATTTTCTTTTCATGGATAAATCAGGCATACACCAACTCCAATATGTATCAACATTTCCTTTGTTCCACAGCTGGAGAACTCCAAGATTTACTTTAAACACATTTTTGGGAAGGTCAAATTTAAACTACTGTTGTGCAGTGATGTTGTACACTATCTTTAACAACATCTAATTTTTCCTATTTTTTCTGTGAAGACAAACGCATGTCCCACAGCTGCATCGTCCTCCATGGCTTCCTGCCCCATCTGTAGCCAGCTGTACCCCACACATAGTCTGGAGATTCATGCAAGTTTCTGCGGAGAGAGGTAGTCATCTAAAAATGACTACTTTATTACAGTTGTTAATATTATGCATAGGAAAAAATCTATTTTGTAAGCCACTTTTTTCTTTTGCAGCATTCCTGATGTCCATGATAATAATGCAACACCACATCCTCAAAGCACAGCACCAAGCACATCAGCAAGTACATCAGCGGAAGGTAAGGTGGCACCTTCTTAGTTCCCTTATTCCACCACACTTCTCTCCCCCCCCCCTCTTGTGTAACATGTGGCAGTGTATTTTCCTCATGCACCTGCGTTTGCATATATTCTGATTTTGTATTTCTGGTTAAGCTAAGTTTACATGCATAATGAAAATGTCTTTGCCCTGTCAGACTGGAGGACTGTCGCAGATCCTAAAAGAGCAGTTTTGCTTTTCTCACAAGAGGTGCTGGACAATTACAACGGTTCTGAAGAGAATTGTTTTGCAGTGGACTTGAGGAAAGACCAGGAAGAACAGGACAGGTCCTATGTCAGCTTTTACAAGCGCAACAATGTGGAGTGGGAGTTACCACTGAAATGCAGACTTGAAGGTGCGCTGTGTGTCAAATTTAAAAATATTTGTTTTAGTAATGGTTTTATACATTCAAATGTTACAATATAAGAAATATTCAAATGAAGATGTTGCTCTTTAACTCTTTTAATGTGCTAAGTTATCTCCATCTTTCCCATGGGCGATGCTGCTGTAGGACTAGGTGTTAACCGACATGTTATGTCAACAACAATGCTGAAGCTATGAACTGGACTCCACCTAAATCAACAATGCTGAAGCTATGAACTGGACTCCACCTAAATCTTGGTGAGTGCTTACACCACAATCAGTTTCTAACATTAAAAATGTGTAATTGTGCATAATCTGCCTGATTTATGAAAAAACAATTCATGTAAATAATATTATCTATCATAAATATATTCTTTACATGTATTCAGGAAATGGTGCAATCACAAAGGTGTTTGAGGGTCAGTCAGACCACTTGGTGCCTGCCAACTCTGCTGTGATGGTGGAGAGTGAGCTGTTCCTGATGGCAGGGCGAATGATGGGGCATTGAGGGTGTCAATGATGGCCTTTTGGACAGCAGTCAGGTCGGCAGTCTTACCCATGATTGCGGTTTTGAGTAATGAAACAGGCTGGGAGTTTTTAAAAGCCTCAGGAATCTTTTGCAGGTGTTTAGAGTTAATTAGTTGATTCAGATGATTAGGTTAATAGCTTGTTTAGAGACCCTTTTCATGATATGCTAATTCTTTGAGATGCTTCTTGAATATCCCTGTAAGAGCCATAGTTAAAGAATAACTTTACTATGGTGAATGTTATATATTGTTTAATATATAACTAATGTAGGAACCCATTACAGCTCCATTACTTCAGGCTGCTGACGTCATATGTGTTGCGGGTGTTCTCTAAGGAGTAAAGAGTCGATGGAGCAACACACTTTTTGATCGTACCATAAACAATCTTTGTATTGCCTTTATGTTAAGTAAACAAAGTCAAAAGAAGAACCTTGAAGCTACATTTTAATTCGCATCAGAATCATTGCTTTCCATTGACAACTGTGGTTGCATTTGTTTAAGAAGGCTGCACTATTACTCCTCCATTCCAAAGTATGTTTTGACCAGTGTCTGTTTTTGCAGATGCTTCTCCCACACATCACATGGCCAATGAATGCAGATGATTCTGATGAAGAGGACATCTCTGTCGAGGCTATGACTCGGGTCACTGCTTATTTCAAGTCTTTTATCAAACAAGGTTTGTTTGTTGAATATCGCTTTATAACTAAATTGTTTAGTTTTTTCCATTGAATGACACCTATATTAATCTGAACGTATAACAGAAACGAGTAAATAAGAATTGTCTCACATGTCTTTGTCTTTTCAATAGCCTCTTCAGCAATAGAGTCTTATGCGTTTCTGGTTTGGCTACCACCCAAGGTACTGATAGTGAAGATGGCAAGTGGCCGTCTCCCCAGGGCCTCGACATGTTTTGAAATTATCAAGTTGCCTGAACATTATGCAACCTAGAAGGACTTTGAGTCAGATTGGATTGCTGCCATTGCCACCTGCAATACAGGCTTTGGCCTTGTTTAAAAAAATAGGATTCACCACAGGATTAGAGCAACAGTTTAACAGTCATAAAAGGAAAATGCATTTCTGGGACCAGTTTTATTATATAGAGCAATGTTCTTGGATTATGGTGCGTTCAATATGTTTGCATCTTTAGTGGCTATCCGGGCCATCCTTGTGCTTTTACCATGTCCCTGCTTTTTTTGCTTTTGTAATTTTTGGAAATATTAAGTATATTAATACCAGCACTATGGTGAGTCTAAAATAATGTTGTTTATAACATTCCGATAAATTAAATTTGCCTCTTACTCTTGGAGTAGTTTTGTCTCAATACCTCACACTCATTTCTTGGTGCAACCTTTATTTTGACGACAGCTATCACTGCTACGTAGGGCAAAACTGTGTAGATTTAGATATTAAGCAGACAGGACCTGCTACTCTAGCACCTTCATATATTCTAATAAGTACAGTTGTTGAAAATGAGCATTTCAGAAAAACAATTTAAGGTATGCAATCATGATCCAATCAACTGAAATATAAACGTAGTGATACCTAAACTAAGTGTAGGGTTTTAGCTTGACACCAACACTTCTCATCCAATTCCAATTGAAGAAATCCACTGAAAACCTCAATAAAGTTTAAATATTTACTGTTTCACCACAATATAAAAGTTATCAAACTCCTATACAACACTAGGCAAAAAAAGCAAAAACTGTGGCACTCCTTCTGTAACATTTCCTGGTTCCTCATCCCTGTGAACTACATCTTCCCCTTCCTGAACTGATCAGAACTACATTTCCCATAACCCGGACTCCGTAACATTCCCTGTTCCCTTTCACAGAGAACTACATCTTCCCCTTCCTGGATTGCTCAGAACTACAGTTCCCATAACCGGACTCAATCACCCAAATTCCATTCACCTGCTCTCACCCAGTCAGTATTTAAGACACACACACACCATTGCCTTTTTGCGAGGTATTGTGAGTATTGTTTAATTCATTACTGAGCTTTATATTCATGTATTGTTATTCTGGCCTGACCCCCGCTTTGTTTATGTATCTATGGCTTGGATTATCCCTTGTACCGTTGCCTAACACTCTAGTCTTGATATTCTAGCCTGACCCCTGCTTTGTTTATGTATCTATGCCTTGGATTATCCCTTGTACCTTTGCCTAACACTCTAGTCTTGATATTCTAGCCTGACCCCTGCTTTGTTTATGTATCTATGCCTTGGATTATCCCTTGTACCGTTGCCTAACACTCTAGTCTTGATATTCTAGCCTGACCCCTGCTTTGTTTATGTATCTATGCCTTGGATTATCCCTTGTACCATTGCCTAATGCTCTAGTCTTGATATTCTAGCCTGACCCCTGCTTTGTTTATGTATCTATGCCTTGGATTATCCCTTGTACCGTTGCCTAATGCTCTAGTCTTGATATTCTAGCCTGACCCCTGCTTTGTTTACGTATCTATGCCTTGGATTATCATCTGTGCCATTGCCTTTACACAATAGTATACCTGTTTCTAATAAACAGTGTTCCGTTCATATCTTCCTGGAGTTAACCATTACACCTTCCCCGTCGGAAGCCAAAACAACGCTAACTTTGATACATTTTAGTTTTTGCAAAAATTGTATCAAGTAATTATTAAATTACTGTAAATACTTCCCATAAACAAATGCACTGTGTAATTGCTATTGTTTACATTAAATTATGACATGCCAAATAGTTGAATAAACATGTACTTTTATAAAAAAAGACAGCATTTAGGCTCCTACACTTACATTCAAATTTGTACATTGTTGTACGTTTGACTACATTACTCTTGCTGCAAGGCTAGAGAAACGTAGTCTAGAACAGCCAAATAAATGTCCATTCCATGACAGTCTGAGTGGTCAAGAGGGTTGATGGTCTCCCTCAGGTGCTGGACTTGCTGCTCATCAACAGGGCTTCTTAATGATGGAACACCTGATGTTCATCAACGTGAAGTCCAACTGCCTCCCAGTCAATTTCCGGGATGTGCATTTCCTTATAGGAAATTAAAATGTAGAAGTATACATTCAGCCAAAAAATATGCAAATACAGTACAAAATTTTGTGGCCAGCTATAAAGTTTTTTGGATACAATTATTTATGTTTTGAGTCTTTAGTTAAAAGGTTTAAGATTAATTTAAAATAAAATGAAGAAATTAGTGTGGTTAATAGGAACAATCTTAATGTTTTTTTAAATTGACTTCAACAAAGGAAATTTATTTGCAGAAAGGCACAATTCTGAAGATAATTTAATTTCCTTTACATTCAGATTTTCTTTGGGTTGTAAAGTAAGACTAATCAATCAAATAGCTACATATTAGGTAGGACAATCATTACAATAACTTACCGGATCAACTTGTGATTTGTGTCTATATGCACAAGAGATCTGGGGCAAGGAACTGAATAAGTCCTTCTTACAATACATCCCAATCTTATCATTCTGGATAACACACCCGCTGTGTCAACACGGTGCATGGATGCCCTTACTTTTTCCAACTGCAAATGATGATCCTGGGCTTTCAGAACCCCTTTAACCATCCGGTATCCAGAATGTGGCATGCTTGTTTTTATAGCTTCTACAAGTCTGTCTATCTCTTCATTTGTCAATGTACTGTAAAGGCCACTAACTGACAGATTGTACTCTGCCATCCGGCTAAAGACTGTGTTCTTGGAAACCCCTAATATCTCTGCAATGCACGTCACTGGTAATGGAATGTCAAGAAGATGTTGGAGGTAGTCTTGGCTGATGTGTAGCCTTGGTCGTCCACAACCTGTGTTCACAACCTCCACAACGTTGGGTAGCAGAAACAGCATGTCTTGGTTCTTTCTTACAGTGATCAAGTTGCACAGCTCTGTTATAGTGGTGGTTATTTCCTGAGGAACAGCAAGGTGTCTTGATAGGGCACTGATAAAAACAAGGTCCTGGGTGCATATGAATTCTAGACGTCAACATCCAGGGGTCTGTGATCTAGAACATGCAGCAGTCTAGAAGTAGTCTTCCAAAAAAGTGGGTCTTTAATAATTCCAATGAAATAAAATAAGAAATAAACTGCTCCTAGGTAGTTCCAGTAGTGCCCTAAGGTTTGTAAACCCTTCTGAATAATTGTTTATATTTCTGCACAAATATGACCTACAATATATTTTTATTTTCACACAAGATCTAAAAGTAAATCAGAAATACCAATTAAAGGAATGAAACAAAAATATTAACATGTCTGATTTATTTGCTTGGTCTCTCTTGATCTACTTTTGAGACCTTTGTGAAAATCTGATGCAGAACACTGGAAGTTTTAACTGTGTCTAAACTGGGTTGAATTCACCACTGACATACTGCATAATAATGTTTTTATTAATTTTTTGTACTTTGTTAAATTGTTATTTTCGTTCTATGAAGCTACACTCACCCAATTGTTTTGAGGCTCGCGTGCAACCGCCATAGTCCTCTCTCCGGATATGAGTTTATATTGTTGTAATAAAGTTTATATTGTTGTAACTAAGAAAGTCACCGTTTAACTGATTAAATGAAATAAAGCATTTTGCAAAACACAGCTGGACTGTTACCATCGATCTGTCTAACTCTATATGTTGTCTAGATAATATGCTAAATATGCCTCCTAAGCTAGCCAGCGAATTTAGCTGCATTTGGTGATAAACAAAACAAGCGGTATCTATGCACACATTTCCTTGTTATAGTTAACTATGTTAGTTTAGCTAACTGTTGCCGATAATATTTCATTTTTACCAAGCTCGACAATACTACGTATGGCAACTATTGCAAAAATCATGAACTTACAGAACACTGTCGTGCCTTAAAGGCTAGTCAGCCACCGCAACTTTACCATAGTACTTACTTACCTGCCCAGAAGCCACGCTTAAAATGGGTGCTACCGCCGCCTGGTGGCTACTACTGAGGCGCACAGATCCCCACACACACTTGCAAATCGCCACACATATTTACAGATCGCCTTACAGATTTCTGCATGGAAGAAGCACACAAAAAGTCACGTGTATAAAGACAGCGAATCGAGAGCGTCTTGTCTGTATAGGCATATTCGTCTACACATTCACATATCCATCTATGTATTTACGGCTTTGTCTATACACAGATCTATGTATATAATTGCGGATTGATGTACACGTTCACAAATCTCCATACGCTTACATATCCTTTCACAAATGTGCGGATTCTTGTACATGTTCACAAATCTCCATATGCTTACAGATCCTTTCGCATATTAGCGAATTCCTGTACACGTTCACAAATGTCTGTACGCATGTGCAGATCCATTTACGCATTTGCGGATTCCTGTACACGTTCAGAGATCTCTGTACGCATTTGCAGATCCTTTTACGCATTTGGAAATACTTTTTGGGTGATAATAGCTCCATAATAAGGCTTCAAAACAAAGTCTGCCTCGAGGGGCGAAACTGGATATCTATCTCAAACGATACATACGACACACTCAACAGGAACGCGTAACAGGGAACAACAATTGACAGGGGGATATACACAAACACAAACTAAATACTAAAACAGAGGAGGACTAATACACAACACCTGGGAAGTAATCAAACAATGACATCACCTACACAGAAACATAACCAGAATAACAGAGAAACATGCAATTCAAAGAATGGGCACAGGAGGGAGACAAAACATCACACACAGGGGAGCAACTATGCCTTCACCAGTGCCTTCACCAGTGCCTTCACCAGTGGTCCGTATTGGCAGTTGACCATGCCTTCACCAGTGGTCGGGACTGGTAGTTGACCATGCCTTCACCAGTAGTCCGTACTGGTAGTTGACCATGCCTTCACCAGTAGTCCGTACTGGTAGTTGACCATGCCTTCACCAGTGGTCCGTACTGGTAGTTGACCATGCCTTCACCAGTGGTCCGTACTGGTAGTTGACCATGCCTTTAACAGTGGTCCGTACTGGTAGTTGACCATGCCTTCACCAGTGGTCCGTACTGGTAGTTTAC
>JACXGM010006957.1:0-17405 GCA_016801145.1 Umbra pygmaea | reverse complement strand
CAGTGGTCCGTACTAGTAGTTGCCCATACCTTTACCAGTGGTCAGTACTGGTAGTTGACCACATTGAATAACTCCTCAACTCCTCCACACACAGAAAGTGGTATTTCTCCATCAAAAATGTTGTTCTCTTTCACCATCCGGATGCACCTCTCCACCTGGACCCTCAGAGATTCAATGAATTGAGTCTGCAGACATCTACTCATTTTGGTGTTTCTTGAAAGGCAGGCAGGTAAAAGTTGTATGGAGCCAGATTGTCAACCATAATTGCCATGTCCTGTGTGAGTTGGTTTGCAATGCCAGACAGCTTGAAGATCTCACATCCTGTATACTGACCAGACATGAATATAATGGCACCATTGGGTGCCATGACAATCATGGCCTTGAATGTAGCATGAGCTTTGTATGTGGAAAACACCTCACACTGCAACAAGAGAGAGGATGGAGTCTGGCAGAATATTTCAGTGCAGTCAAGCACCACTTGTGTGTCAGGGAAAGCTGAAAACTCTGGTGGAAGTTGAGCTCTGACAGTTTCACGTGGGATCCACAGACGTTGGCTTCCAAGCAGGTTGTATAGGAAATGTGTCCAGGTGGCAATATTCCTACTGGCTGTGGTGTTGTGAAAGTCAAAACGTTCTGCTAGATCCCTGAGAGGCAGGCCCATTGACAGATGCATAAGGAACCGCAGCAGCTCTATGGGTTGATGTTTCTGTGAAAATAAACAAGTGTTATGCCTAGATACTGTTATTCACTGTGGTGGAATGTAACTCGGTACATTTACTCAAGTACAATTTAATTGTTAACAGTATTTTTACAGCGTGGTATTAGTACTTTTACTTAAATAAAAGATCTGAATTCTTTGTCCACCACTGACGTTTCTACACTGTAGTATGACTACTTTTATTATCGTTGGTTGAGAGAACTCAGAGCTGCTGGCAGATGTAGCTTGGCGTTGGTGATCTGCACCATCTTGGTGTTGACTACAGGCTCCGCTAGTTTCCAAAAGGCCTGGAAATGTTTGCGAGGCAAATCTAAGAATGTAATGTTGTTCATGTTAGGTTTTTTATTAGCTTCCTCAAAATTAAACATCTCATATGTGGTTCATTGACAGTGTCGAAAGGCCATTCATTTATCTTCAAAAGATAAATATCTGTAAATATAATATTAAATCACTTAACTCTGTTCATGTGTTTGCCACAAAACGGGCAAAACATCTCTCTGCCGGAGTCCATGTTCGGTCACCATAAAGTTAATTTACGCAATTTACTCCACAAAGACAACACAAATTGACCGCGCTCACCAACAACACCTTTCACCGTGTCATTTCCGGTATGTGGTACATTCCCTTTCCGTGAAGAATCTGTCTTTGTAAATTTGTTTCGGGACTGGTAAAAGTGTTTTGACCCTTGTCAATTTCTCTCAGCTGTAGTAAAAGTGTTTCACACTTTGGCAATTTGTTTTCTGAAATTTTAATTTGTTTTGTCCTTGGTAAAAGTGTTTTGCTAATGTAATTGTGTTTTATGATAGGTAAAAATGTTTTCCAAAATGTAAATTTGTCCTGAGTTTTGTAAAAGTGTTTCACACTTTGTAATGTTGTTTTGCACTTCCCGGTTTTTCACCACCGTATTAAACACTAGAGGGAGACATAAAACTAAACAAGGGAAACAGAAACTAAGTGACACAAGAGTCAAGTCCAGATCCAGGCCGGTGTGGGAAGGGGATCGTTACAATATTCAGGTGGTATGACAGTATGTCACACGATAAAGTGGTGCTTTTTGTACCGCGGAACCAATCGGTGCATTTAGTTGCCAATAAATGGTCTATCTCGTCGCTGGGTGGTAGGCCTGCACAATTAATCATTATAAAATCGCAATCTTGATTCACCCCTGTTCCTGTTTTGTTTTTTGCAGACATGTTCTTAAATGGCCAGTATGTACTTTAATTTCCTTATTCATTGAAGCCTCTATGTTTTCAGGCTTGTGGTGATGCGCAATGTGCTAAAACAATCTGTTTGGTACTGAAAATTTGTTTTGTCGTGGTTCATATTAGGGATGGGCCGATACTACTTTTTATGGAACGAAGTACAGAGTATTTCATTTTGGATACTTGCCGATAAGAGTATCAATACAAGTACTTTTAATAACTATGCCAAATGCCAAAATTATCGAGCTAAAATCAGCTATTTCTTAGATGTTGATCAGCCAATTCAAATATAGAAAAGTAAATTTTCCTACACAGGGGTGTAGTGGTAAAAAAATAGGTGGGTAAACTATAAATTCTGTGATCAGGTGGACCACGACATCATCACTGGTAAGGTGGGCCACGGCCTACCGGTATATGTGTATCCTGATGACATCGCTATAAGCTATCATTTGATGGTACCTAGGGTATCACTGGTTGTTCCCTCATAGGTCACACAATCACTATTCAATTCATACGTTAACCTAAGTTCTTGTTAAAACGACTTAGAGTCAAAACGAATCTATGATTGAAATCTATAAAGTTTACTAAATGACCAAAAAGAGAGAGAAAAAATCTTTAAGAGAGAAAGAGAGGGAGGCTCATATCCAGGGCTTCCAACACAATGCACTTATACATAATGGTATCACATGATGCTCCTGTACGTAATGACATCACAATGCACTTATACATAATGGTATCACATGATGCTCCTGTACGTAATGACATCACAATGCACTTATACATAATGGTATCACATGATGCTCCTGTACATAATGACATCACAATGCACTTATAAATAATGATATCACATGATGCTCCTGTACAAAATGACATCACAATGCACTTGTACATAATGAAATCACATGATGCTCCTGTACATAATGACATTACAATGCACATGTACATAATGATATCACATTATGCTCCTGTCTTTGTCTTTCTATTAGAATGTTCAAGAACATTCTCACAGGTGATAAACTACTTCTCTCTCCTCTCTGTTCCTTCTCTCTCAAATTGTCCTGTCTCTGTTTCTTCATTCACCGTTTGTCTTACCTCTTTTACTCTTCTTTCCTCACCGCCTCTCTCTCCCTCATCTCTATATCTCCTCTCTCTGTGCTCTCTGCATCATTGTCTGTTTCACTTCTTCTGTTGAGAAAATACAGCTTAGCACACCATATCCTGTCAAGTAGCAGGTGACATTATAAGGCCTATAGGTTAACCCTTTCAGACAAACCATTAAAATAATTATTTAGCATGTATTCAATGTTTAGCTATTCAGTCTGAATGCTATAGCCTATCTACACCTTTAAGTTAATTGACTTAATACGGTCTTGTTGTGCCAATACCATTTCGGGAAGGGCAAGGGGGATTAACTAGCCCAGTTATTTCTTTAAGGAATTTATTGTCTGATATTTGAAGCCATGTAGCATCATCCACAATTTGTTTTGAAGACATTGAACTCTCGATTGTGTTTTATTGGTGAGCTAATTATGATAAATTAAACTCTTATTTCAGGCTACACTGCAAACACAGTTGGTTAATATTTATATAACATTAACTAGCTGACTAGCAAAGGGAGCTTGCTGTCAACTTTCACTGGCAATTACATCCAGTAATTTATCTGACAATGGTAGCGGCGACTTGCAACTTTGTGTCTGAAAGGGGTAATCTAATCAACGGCACAGCTTGTTGAGGCATGAATCTACCGTGCGTGAACTAAATTAACCTCAAATTAACCTAAAAAATATGGAGTTTAGTACTGTTTTCCGAGCCCACTCACTTAGGGTTTGTAGTCGAGAAGGGTTGCTGTCTTGACGGCGCTTAAAAAACTGGCGGTTATCCATTTTTTAAATCCATTCATTACATGAGACGCGATAGTGTAGGCTGGGGGCGGGGCGCTGTGTCGTGACGACATCTTCTCATTCTCAATACCGTAATGCAGCGCAATATGGATAGACTTCGTTTTAGGTTTAACAACCTATGAAACTAATAATGAACAATATGAAACTAAAATGGCATACGCTTAATTTAGAATATATTTGGAAAATAAAAAATAGGCTATTTAGAGGTGGATAAACGCAATTGAGAGGTGGATAAACGCACTTTGGAGGTGGGTAAACGCTATTTCCGAATTTTGAGAGGTGCGTAAACGGTGTTTACGTGCGTTTAGCCTCCACTACATCCCTGATCCTACATATCCAGCAAAACATCTTTTTTTATGTTTTATTATCTATTGAACAAAAAATAAATAGGCTACAGCCTACATCGAATTTCCTTTAAGTTATATTTCTTAACGTTAGTATGTCAGAACTTCCACTATTTTTTTCACCCAGAAGTGTTGCAAGCCGACATTTGTCTTTCCTTCCCAAAGGTTTATTATTACTTCATGCGACGCTACAGTATGCAGTGACTAGCCTAATAAATTGCAGCCTCCGTTCGGTCCTGTACTTAAATGTGCTTGTTTTCTTGAGGATTCTAATATATGCACCTATAATTTAGCAAATATTAGGCTACATGAAAATAGCAATGAAAAGCGATTTCGTATTTCACCATTTGAACTCTACTGGAGAATTGCTATGAGGAAAATTGAGTTGTGATTCAGTGTTTTTAAATAATTAGAATGCATGGCTCGGTCTTTGGAATGATTATACATCTTAGGCGGTTATTTTGTGTGCAACAAATCACCTCATATTGCAGGTAAGCATTATCCCATTTATATCGCTTTTCTTTATTTTTTTAAATAGCAAAGCTATTTATATGTGTGTGTGTGTGTTGTTTCAGGTTCCTTCCCCTAGCGTGGTGTTTGCCTCCCCCTTGTGCCTCTGTGGTGTATTTACCTGTGCTCCTTGGTTTTAGTCAGAGATGTCAATTGTTGTTCCCAGGTGTCTGTCATTAGTCCTCGTTAGCTGTGGTATTTAGTTTGTGTGTTTCTGTCAGTCTCTTGTCGGTTAATGTATCCTGTTACGTGTCCTGTTCCGTTGTTTCCAGTTATTTCAGATTTATATTTGCTTAGCCCCTCGTGGCAGTGTTTTGTTTTCATTAAAAAAAGAGTTCTATTTGAGTATTGCAACCTTCGCGTCTGTCTCTATCCATTCCAAGACGATTCCACTTTATGGAACTAATTAACGTCGACAATTATTAGCAAAATCCCCTTTGTTCTTTTAAAAATATGTGCTCATTCATGTGTAATTACTTCCACCAACTAATCAAAGTATTCATGTAGGGGTAGAAAATTCCATTCAGAATACATACGAGCAAGTCGCTCGAATTGCAGCAGCCATGTTTTGCCTCCATCTTTAAAAACATTAGCCAAAGAGGGACATACCTGAAAATTCAAGATCAGCCTTTTGCACTTTTACATTCAGTGGCACCTTGATGAATGCCAGGTAGTAGATTACTCAAGATGGAGGATCACGCCTATTCTCCAGGACAAGTAATATCATCGGTTTGCCTAGCAATGCAAACTTGGAATCTCCATTTCAAAATAATAGAGGTCATAATTCATTACAATTATCATTAATAATTCATTGCATAGGTAGTGTCCATGTTAATGTGTTGCTAAAATTTGTCTCATTGGAAAAAACAGACTTTTTAAAATCTAATCGTGTTTTCAAATGAGACACTGAAATATATATAATATCTTATATTTTATTCACTCGGCCGAAGTGCACCTCGTTATACAGCTCCATTATACAGCTCCAACCCTTTTTCAAGACTTTATCATGTGATCTGTACGTGGCGGGTTTTGGTTCGTACTTTTCCACAGAGGTGGCTCTACACAAAATCCGAAAGCAGCGTCCCCGACAGGTATCTCCCCATGTAACCAATTTGTTCTTATCCCAGGAGATGACAGGGTTGTGTAATTTAAGCCAGTTAATCCTTAATTTTAAGCAAGTAAATCCTTAATGGGGAAGAGACAGGGCTGCACAGTCTATAAAATTAACCGCAGCTCCCGAATCCAGTATACCCTATGTAATAATTAGTTTGTTCTTCCCTGTGAGTGTCACAGGTACATTGAATTGTTGTTTAGCAACCGTCAGTGCTTGAAGTGGGGCAGTACTCACCGGTATGCAGTACCCGCACTTCTACATTTTACTCTTAAGCGTACCTGCACTTTTTCTTGTGTACCGCTGCCTCTCGCATGTAGCCGGTATGCAACCACTGACAGAGAAAGCGTCAGTGTCAGAGAGATTGGTAATCATCCTAACGTTACATACACTACAGTACCCAGAGGGCACTACGTGACTTACTTTAGTCTTTGTGACTTACTTTACTTCTCTTGACGAATCACGTAAAGGCAAGCAGTCGGCCCACCCTATCCCAAGTTCGCTTCTCCATGGACGCTAGTTAGAAAATGCTGTCGCCTAGTGATGGCGAACTGAAGCTTTCTGAACCAGTGAAGCGTTTCAATCCAATTGTACCGAAAAAAGGTTCAGTACTCGAAGCTTCAGAACTCTATGAGGACATCTGGTGGTGAAAGTTAGGGATAGCATTGTGGCACAAACTGTTTCACAGATATTAGCCATGAATGTATTTCAGTCGAAGATGAATACATTGAATACAGATGAATACATTTAGAGTATGAATTCATGGATAAATAAATAATGACATAAATAACTTAGCCTATTTGGGACCTTGCATAAATAAAAATGTAATTACCTTCTCCACAAAAAACTAAGTTAGGATTTTGGTTGTGAATGTGTCTTGTGTTTGTAAACAAATATATAAATTTGGAAGGGAAATCAAAAAAGAACACATTGCACTCACATTTCTCTGATTATATTGAGCCTACAGCAACATTGTTTTTCTGAACCACCATACTCCTGCAGCACCTCCCACAGCATCTGCCGGGGGACCCGGTCATATGCCTTCTCCAGATCCACAAAACACATGTAGACAGGATGGGCATACTCCCAGGCCCCCTTTAGGATCCTTGCAAGAGTAAAGATCTGATCCGTTGTTCCACGACCAGGACGGAATCCACATTGTTGCTCTTCAACCTGGTGTTCGGCGGAACCCTCCTTTCCAGCACCTTATGGCCCTTTTCCATTGCTGGAACCAGTTTAACTCTACTTGCCTCGCCTCTACTCTACTCGCCTTTTTTGCATTTCCATTGGGCAAATTTACCTGGTATCGCGTAGCTTTTCGTACTTGCTCGGTCGAGGTTCCAAGCGAGTAGAGCCGATACCAAGCTGTGACGTGAACACACAGAAAGCTTTAGATTGGACAAGAGAGTCATCACTCATGCGTCACATTTGCTCGACACCGGACATCCTATATAACAGCGAAAACTCCAAATAACCGGATTCATCCACCATCGTTTGAGCAGAATTGTTACAATCATTTTTAAAAAGCACAACAAATGGCAACCCGCAAAATCATGCCGTGGTCAAATGAGAAAGTTTACCAGGAAGTCTCGCAATTAATGGGCACACACGGTTTCCAAAGATCGTTTCAACAGTGTAGGGAAAAGTTAAAAAAACGTAAAAGTGACTACCGATCCATTAAGGACCACAATGGTAGAAGTGGTTCGAACCGAAGGAGTTGGAAATGGTTCGACCAGATGGACGCTATATACGGCCACAGACCGGCGAACAATGGGAGGGCAGGCGGCCACGACACTGCAACAGCTTTGATGGAGTCCCTGATGGAGGATGGTAAAGTTTTTTACGTTACCCTTCTCAATAATAATAATACTTTGTACTAATAATAATTTGTACTTGCATGTAAAACGACGTGTCGCTGAAACCCTAAAGCAGAATTTAGCTTGTACTGGCCCTTATGCTTACTTGGTATAAGTTTGTCTGAGTTGTTGTTGATGTATTGTGTAGCAGTTGTACGCGTAATTGATCAGTCATTTGTATAATCACTGAGGTCAAGATTCGATCAGCGAGGGGAGCAGTCCTTTTTCGATCATCCGACAAGAAGATGCCCCGTCACGGCCAACAGCAGCGTCAACGCCAGAACCTGAACCAGCACCGATGGCAGTGTCGACACCGTCAACGTCCAGCGCCCCACAGTGTAAATATTACAAACATCTTTAACCTGGGAGTTTTGTACACCATTAATAACCTGTATGCGGTAATTCACTTGTGTGAGAATGCTTTGGGTGAGAAGTGTATCGTCTGAAGCTCTCTGATTAATTAATGTTATGGTTAGATCAATGTGCACTTTCCATAGGACTTGTCTCTTTATACATCAATTGCACTAGTACATATGCATTGTTTCATAAAGACAAAGGACTAATAATGAGACTCGTGCAGAATCAGATTGCTTTGTCCAACCACAGTAGACGGTATTGTCCATACCTACAGTAGACGTAAAAACTAAATTCATGCCAAAAATCAACACTGATTCATAGGAACCCCAAACTTTATGGATTTAATAGTATGTCCTCATCACCAATATTTACTAGTCTTGGAATTATTGCTAATTACAATTGCTATGTATATATTTTATAGACTATTCTTCATTGTCCTGTAAGAGAAATAATTTGACTTTGGACAGCAAAGATTGATTTAATTCTCCAATTCTCAGTCAGGAGGAAACGGCAAAGGGAGCAAGAGCATACTGCTGTCCTAAGAGAGATGCAGGAAGCAGATGAACCAGGCTTAGCGTGAGCGGCATCTTGAGATGGCCCTCCAGGATGCTGCACACGCAAGGGAGCTGGAAGCAGCCTTGAGAAGAGAGGAAGCAGCCTTAAGAAGGGAAGAGAATGTTACAACTGCATTCCTGGGAACTCTGAGCCAGCTTGTACAGGCTTTGAGTCGCCGCGCTGACAACACCCAACCTCCCATGGATTAAAGTCTTTGGCCAATATATTTTTTTGTGTATTGCTGTTTTGCACCATTTTTGGCTAAATTAAACCTTTCTACCTTATTACAACTGTATTTGACTATGCTTTACAAATTCTGGGTTTATTTTTATTGATTAATGATTAGGGTAGTTGTACATCGGCCGCGGTCGGTGGATCTTAATTGGGGAGGACGGGCTCGTATTACGCTCAGAACCGGAGTGAATGGAATGTGTGCAAAACAAAAAAAACAATTGGTTTTGTTCGTTGCGCACCATTCCATTCACTCTGGTCCCGAGCCTAAAACGAGCCCGTCCTCCCCAATTAAGATCCACCGACCGTGGCTGGTGTACATATTAGGATTGTACAGAAAATGTATGTTTTCTAATGTGTCTACCAATCCATCTACCTGTTACATTGTCTTGTATTAAAAGGGACAATCAGAAAAGTAGACTTAAAGGGATACTTCACCCTACAGCGATCTGGAGGTGCTAGTAGCTTCTCCCAGATATTTGTAGAACAGTGAGATATGTTTAATACATGCCTGGCTAGTGTAAGAGCAAGATTTGAAATTTCGTGGGGAATTTTCACTCGCTGAAGTCACCCTATGGTATGAATCGACTGTGGAGATAGGAAAATGAATGTAGGCGTGTATTTGGTCGCGAATATTAGCATCCCTGTTATACTGATCTGGCTTTCAAACCTACTCTCTTAAAGCCTCGGTTGTCCTTGATGTTTTAAGGTATAGCTTGTCTTTCTGTGACGTTTCGAACAGCCGTTTTAATGCTAGATAGACGAGGTGGTATGATTTTTTCAGTATGTAGAGAACTACAACGCTGGCTTCCTTGTTCCAAGCCCCGCCCACCCGGCATGTTCTCTAAATTCTGTGAAACATTTCGTAAACAAAGTCGCTGGTAACACAATTGCTAATAACCTAGGATTTGCAGATGAGGAATTTTACAACTTGCTTTTACATTCTGAGTGACATCCAACCATACATGTTTGTGCCCAAGTACACCGAAGAACATTTACAACAAATGGAGTTTGATGTTCAGGCAGCATGTTCTACAGATAATACAGTTGAAACGCGGTTAAATTCTAATTGCCTATGTGCTTCTGTGGGAATATGTCCATCCATGTCTACTGAAGAAAAAAGCACTGGACAATGATCATGGACAAGCTTTACTTGTATGGCTTGAACCGAAAATGACTGACGACCGCATATGCGTCACTGAATCACTGGAGTTTTCCAGCAGACAGACGTAGCCGGAGTACAATTAACAGATGAGTAAGTTTATTAAACCTATTTTCTGTACCTTGATAATGGAGCACACATCGTGTCTGTGTGGTAATGTTATTGTACTGTATGTGTACTGTGCCAGCTGTATTTAGTAGCTAGCTGAGTGGATAAATTACTATACCTTACTATATAAAGGCTACTCTTTCTAGATAAAGAAAAATGGATGGGATTGCATCGCTTTTCAGCCGCTTTCGGGCTGTATTGCCGGTTAATTTAGCACGTAGATCCCTTTCATAATCTTCCGACCTAAAATGCCGACTGCAGACCCTAACTTTTTATAGCCTATTGTAAAGTGTGAAAGATTACTCCTTCTTTTTGGGCTTGCTTGTAATTTCTGCAACCAGGTACAGAACACCAAACGGGCATGATTAATAGAAATTAGACTACAATTTCAAAAACAAATATGTATAACTTTCTAGCGTCAAGCTCTGCAGAGGTGTGCTGTTGAATTGCCCATGTTCTGTGTCGGTGTGTTCAAGCGGGGACAGGCACTAAATTCGCTTGGAATTCTGGGAGTTGTGGTAACTCAAGTTTAGACGGATACAGAAGCACCCCAGTGGATGCGAAAGGAACTGAAATATACTATCGGTTTTTCTCAGATATATTGAAAAAGAACAGACGTGTATATGACATAAATCATCTATGGTAACGTTTGTAAATGGTATACTATGAAACTGATTTACTGTGGAACACTCCTTTAAGTGAAAGATGTGCAAGCAGGTTTTGGTAGGTATTTTTTGGGTTAAGTACCCAGGCCTAATGTTCAATTGAGATTGTTTTCATACAAGCATACATCACCATACGCTACAACCAATACAAATGGTAGCTAAATAACTTGGTGTACTGCAACCACAATAGAAGCCAAGCAAAACTCACATGTTATGATACTTTGTCATACTTTAGTATTAAACTGATATTGGTATATGTAAATAATAAATTCAAGAAACTAAGCATACAATTAAGGTGGGATAAAAAAAAAATCACCTTTCCTGTAGCATAAAAATCACCTTTCCTGTTATAAAGATAAACAATTATTTCCCATTATCAATACAAACTTTGCATGGTGATGTAAGCTACAGTGTATATTTACCCTGAGACAATTTGGTTTTAAAATATCCTATCAATAGTGATGCCATTAAGCCATGTCCAGACTTTTCAGGTTTGGTGAAATTTCTTTATCTCACTTTACAAAGTAATGTAAGTATTCATACAACTTAAAATGCAAGGTTAATCATTCATTATATCTTTATTTTTGTTTGTGGAAATAGGGCGGTATTTGTTGTTACAAAATATTTGTCCTGAAGACAGACAAGATTACTGATGTCTATTCAAGTAGCGCATTAGTGCCTCTCGTACATCCCTGCCCTCCTCCTCTACACCTTCACCCTGTGCCAGTGGCACCAGATTATGCTCTGCTGCTACAACTGCATTCCACTCATTGTCATAGGCCTCCCCATGACTCTCACAAAGGTTATGCAGAGCACAGCAAGTCATCACCATTGACTTGACCAGTTCCACATCACAGTCATTTCTCTTCCAAGAGGCAACGCCACCTTCCCTTCAGTCTACCAAAGGCATTTTCCACCACTACCCGTGCTCTGGAGATTTTCCTGTTGTACATCTGCTGTTCTGCTGTCACTGCTGCCCAGTGTCTGAAAATGGTTTTATGAGCCAGTTCTGTAAGGGATAGACAGAGTCTCCTAGGATATAGTAGCCAACATTCACCCCATCAATATTCTTGGTGTTTGCTGGGAAATGGTTGCCACGGCTGGCCAACTCCCACAATGTGGACAGTCTCAAGACCCGAGCATCATGCAAGCTCCCAGGCAGTCCAGCAAATACATTCCAGAAATGTCAGTTTCCATCTACAACACCTTGAAGGATGCTGGAGTGCCTTTACGGTTGAAGTAGTCACAGTGGTACTCCTCTGGTGCCATGATGGGTATGTGTGAACCATCCCCACCTGTTCTCAGTGTAAACTGCCATTTCTTCAAACTTCTGTGGGTCTGGGAAACAAAATTGTTCTGGTACTAACAGTGTCTCAGCAGCAGCACAGAAATCTTGCACACACCGACACACAGTTGTTACGCTCACTCCAACCAGATGGCCGACACTTCTGTACTCAGAGCCGGTTGCAAGTTTCCACAGTGCGATGGCCACCCTCTTCTTTATTGGTACACTCCCGCGGAAGTTTCTGGTGTGCCTTTCCATCATCGGACGAAGTTTGTCGCAAAGGTAAATTACTGTTTCTTCTGACATTCTGAAGTTCTGCACACACCGTGTGTTTGTGAACCCAGAAACAATCACATCCCACCACTCGGTTGATCGATTGAACGCCCAAACAGATGGTCTGCAGCGGGGATTAGCCAAGAGCTGAAAGATCTGAAACATACACCAAACACACACTGTTATAGAAAGACAGTAGGAAATAATTACATACTTTGTGCACTGTGCATGGCTGTAAACACATACCAGGGTTTCAATAACGTAAAATGTAAAATTTCACACGAACTGTGTGTGTGTGTCTTTGTGTAAATGACCATTATAGTAGACCATTAATTTCCGTACAAATTTACCCCTAGTTGCACATTCAAACACGACGAAAATATATGTACTCTACTTGCATTTACATTGTATTAACATGATATAATTTATAAATGTTTGTCATTTCAGCAAACTGCGTGAAAGAAATGCTTTTGACCCAACTCTACATGTCTCCCCCATTGTGCTAACCTTTCCTTCCCTTCTGTTATTTTCTGAAGGAACCCATCCGACATCCGTTACTTACCTAAACCATTTAAAAACGAAAACGTGCGGGTATCTCATCGATAATTTTAGTTGGAAATTGTAAAAATATTTATTCAAAGCGGTATTTAAAACATAATTAAGTTAACAGGGTAAACTGTACGGAAAACCATGAGTGTACTCTAAGTATAACTTACCCTTGTGCTACATAACCAGAAGAATATTATCTAATTAAGTGAGAGAAACACGTTTGTAAACGCGAACGCAATAGATGTTTGTGTTCGAATTTGCCCTAACTAAGCATTGCAGAAGTTTTGTGTAACATCAGAATGTCTGTTTGAAGTGACTTTCTCCAAAACTACAAACATTAACTAATTCTTCACCTCCATCTGCCATTCTGCTAAAAGTAAAAAATCTAACAATCTAAAAATTGAAAGTATAAAAAAATCGAAAACGGGAGAGCGAAGCTGGGAGAGCTTAGCTAGTTAACCAGAATTCTTGTTCGGATGGCAAACTTTTTTTTGCTGAACTTTATTGACTTTATTGCTGAACTTTATTAAACACTTTACTTGAACAAAGAACACACCCAACATGGTAAAGTCGAAATCTGATTGGTTAAAAATATGACAATCAACAACATGGTCCTGACGGGCTTCAACAGCAGACGGTATTCACTCGGAATCCTGAAGGCCCTAGTCTACCCGGAGACAACACAGATGAAAAAATCTTATTGGATAAAAGCTTTCATTTATATGAGCTGCGCTAAAAGCAAGGCAACTGAAAAGAACGTACTGTAGCAATGAAATCACCATATAGAATCACCATATAGATTAATTTAAATGAACTTTGTATAATATATATAGTGTTAATGAAAAAATAAGTACAAGAATACATTTCTGATTCTGATTATCTTTGGGCCTGCAGAGAAGGCCTTGCAGGCCCTGACGGCCCACCACTGCCTGAAAGACTCCTTCTTCAGTTGGACTGCTTCCCTGACCACCGGTGTCCACCCCGGTGTTCGTGGGTTACCGCCCCTTGAGGCACCCAAGACCCTAAGACCACAGCTCCCCACCGCAGCTTCAGCAATGGAGGTTTTGAACATTGTCCACTCGGGTTCAATGCCCCCAACCACCACAGGGATGCACGAAAAGCTCCGCCGGAGCTGTGAGTTCAATGTCTGTCGGACAGTGGCCTCCTCCAGACGTTCCCAATTCACTGGCACTAACCGTTTGGGTTTAACAGGTCTGTCCAGAGTCTTCCCCAACTCACCACCAGATGGTGATAGGTTGACAGCTCCGCCCCTCTCTTCACCCAAGTGTCCAGAACATACGCCCTCAGATCAGATGAAATGATTATAAAATTGATCATTGACCTTTGGCCTAGGGTGCTCTGGAACCAAGTGCACTTATGAGCATCCCTATGTTCGAACATGGTGTTCGTTATAGACAATCCATGACTAGCACAGAAGTCCAACAATGAACAACCACTCGGGTTTAGATCAGATCATTCTTCCCAATCACGCCTCTCCATGTGTCTCCATCATTGCCCACGTGCGCGTTGAAGTCCCCCAGCAGAACTATGGAATCCCCAACTGGAGCCCCATACAGGACTCCATTCAAGGTCTCCAAGAAGGCCGAATTCTCTGAACTCCTGTTTGGTGCATATGTACCAACAACAGTCAAAGTTTTCTCCCCCACAACCCGCAGGCGCAGGGAGGCGACCCTTACGTCCACCGGGGTAAACTCCCACGTAGCGGCGCTCAGCCGGGGGCTTGTGATTAGGAAGGCCTGTGTTTAGGAAGGCCTGTGTTTAGGAAGGCCTATTTTTAAGGATGCCTGTGTTTAGGGAGGCCTGTGTTTAGGAAGGCCTGTGTTTAGGAAGGCCTGTGTTTAGGGAGGCCTGTGTTTAGGAAGGCCTGTGTTTAGGAAGGCCTGTGTTTAGGAAGGCCTATTTTTAGGGAGGCCTGTGTTTAGGAAGGCCTGTGTTTAGGAAGGCCTGTGTTTAGGACAGCCCTAAATCACATGAAAGACGTTCTGAGGGAACTAATTTGTAAAACTGATATGTGAAATATGAACTTATGAGAGGGTCAATTACGTTTTTAGGGAACTAATTTGAACACTCGAATAACGTTTAAGATGAACATATGAAGATCATGACGTTGCATGTAAATAGCATAGTTTTTGCTAGGGTGGAGGTCGGGAATGGTGGATGGGCGTATAATCCGCGACTTGCATGCCAGTGTTCGCGAGTTCAAATCCAGACTGACACTTTGTGTGTGTTTTGTTCTACATTGCTTGCGTGATGCAGACAGGCGATTGTCGGTTTTTGTAATGTTAACCCTAACCTTAATCCTAACCTTAACCTCAGTAGCGTCATATCTAACCTTAACCGTTAGTAACCTCATGCCTAAACTTAACCGTTAGTCTCCTTCTACCTAACCTTAACTGTGAATGTTGCAATATAATTTCGAAACGCTATGGAATGTATGGAATGTTCTCGCATAATACCGCTAAACGACATGTACCGGAGCAATGTAATTGAAGTACAAATATAGCCTAATAACGAAATGTGCAGTATAAATGTGCATAACCCTAAATATGTTGTCATATAACGTATTTCAGGATTTCAAAAGAGTTTCCTGAGAATGTAATTTGGGAGAAATTCTGAGATGTACGGTTGGTTTAGGAAGGCCTGTGTTTAGGGAGGCCTGTGGTTAGGGAGGCCTGTGTTTAGGGAGGCCTGTGTTTAAGGAGGCCTGTGTTTTGGGAGGCCTGTGTTTAAGGAGGCCTGTTTTTAAGGAAGGCCTGTATTTCTGTATTCTAGGGTCTATAGTCATCAGGTGAGATGGCTAAATAAATTGTGTGAATATTTTTGCCTTTTTCTTTCAGGTACAACCATGGCAGATATAAGGAGTCTTGGGAACAAATAAATAAAATGTATAGGGTATTTGTCAATTAATGAATGTTAAAATAATAGATTTTTCAACAGATGTTTAAGTGCACTGGGAGTAAATAGCAAATGTATGTACTGTCTCTACAGGGGATACATTGATGTTGGTTATCCGCAGTAACCACAGTATACATGAAACCACCTGTAGCAAACAAATGAAATGCTATGCATATAGTCTGCATGATTTCAATATCTCGCCACGGGAAACATATGGATCAAGAAGCTGACAAAGATACATTAGTCACTCCACTGAGAATCTAAATCTTTCATAAATATACTCTTTCGAGGAAGCCAACGGGCAGGGCTGCTGACAAGAATCTCTGGGCCCGGGACAAACTCCACATTTAGGGCCCCCCGCTAAAAAAAAAACTGTGCAAAAACAAAATTCTGGGCCCCCCTCAGGACTGGGCCCGGGACAACATACCCGGTTGTGCCCCCCTGTCAGCTGCCCTGCCAACGGGATTTGTCAGTCCCTAAAGATTTGTGCTTTTTTAAAGAACCTCTGACGATCCCCACACCAAGCTCCACAGAGTATTATAAAAATGATAACACCATTTCCAATTCAGGAAATATTGGTAGGTAGGCAGTGTTTTTGTTCAAGTTGACCGGTTATCTCTGCAGTTAGGTGTGCAGCATAAGTTACCATGCTGATTTAAACCGTAAAAAGGGAAACCACTGTTGTGACACTGAAAACCCAGGTTTAAACAGTAATTTAGCTAGCTATCCCCAAATCCTGTGTCGTAACAGTTTTTGTGTACCAAAATTAATGGGGTTCACTGTGAGAAAATGTTTTTCTTGCAGATAATCTCTAATTTACAATGTTTGGGAACGTTAGTGGGGGGAGAGTTCTACAGCTTTATGGAGTTGTAGTGACACTACCTTCATCCTGGTCTCTCTGATTGAGAGAGACATTCTTATAATAGACTTCACAGGAAATGCGGAGGAGGGTCTAGAAAGTGTAGAAGAGCTGGTAGAAAGACTTAATCATCATCAAAAGACACTCAGCATCAAAAGACTCAGCAGAGAATCAATCAGCACCAAGACAGGATGGAATTAACACCACTCTGCTGGATACTCTGTAAGTACTGTGTACATGTATTACTATAACACCACTCTGCTGGATACTCTGTAAGTACTGTGTACATGTATTACTATAACACCACTCTGCTGGATACTCTGTAAGTACTGTGTACATGTATTACTATACCACCACTCTGCTGGATATTCTGTGAGTATTGTGTACATGTATTACTATACCACCACTCTACTGGATACTCTGTAAGTACTGTGTAAATGTATTACCATACCAACACTCTGCTGGATACTCTGTAAGTACTGTGTAAATGTATTACCATACCAACACTCTGCTGGATACTCTGTAAGTACTGTGTAAATGTATTACCATACCAACACTCTGCTGGATACTATGTAAGTACTGTGTACATGTATTACTATAACAACACTCTGCTGGATACTCTGTAAGTACTGTGTACATGTATTACTATACCACCACTCTGCTGGATACTCTGTAAGTACTGTGTACATGTATTACTATACCACCACTCTGCTGGATACTCTGTAAGTACTGTGTACATGTATTACTATACCACCACTCTGCTGGATACTCTGTAAGTACTGTGTACATGTATTACTATACCA
>JACXGM010006956.1:0-31772 GCA_016801145.1 Umbra pygmaea | reverse complement strand
GATCGGATTGCCCAGACCAAGAAAAGAGGCGTGGCTACAATAACAGGGAATACAACAGGGAATGCAAAAACACAGAAATATCACAAGGGGGGGCTAGGAGACAATAAACAAGAAAACCAAACACTAGGAAAGGGCAAAAAAGTCACACCAAGAACAGAAATAACAGACACATCCTACCCAACTAGGGCAGGATGTGACAACATAAATCCCATAGGAATAGCTAACAAACCAGACATTGAACATTTTTATTTGTCTTTGTTGTTTTTCAAGAAAATTAAGAATATACTTTCTAGACGAACTGTGCTGAGCTGCCTGACCTGACCTCTATCTTTGTCTTTTGAAAAGTCCTGGTAGACCTGCAAGTCACATTACCTTGACTTGCAATGTGTCATAATTCCAGCTAGAATTGAATTCTAACTTGTTTATTCACCTGCATTTAAAATGAATGCCTGTGTTGGAAAAAAACACATGTATATGACTTCCATAAAAAATACACTGGATCAACCATTTTAGCACCAGTGCAAGTCTAATGCTGGATTCACACTAGGCACAGCAAACTGGTTGCATGCTGGCGAAAGTCCATTCATTTCAATAGTAAGCAATCCGCACCGCTGCGGCAAATCTACTGGATCTAGCAAAACGTGTATGCGGTGCGGCAGGTGTGTCACAAGAGTTGTAATTATCCAGCTTGTGCGGTGCTTTGCCGTATGGCACCAGAACCGGAAGTTGATGTATTACTGAGGAAAAGCTAATATGTCACTTTCACCTATTGGTTTACGGTTTTGCAAGAAAAGCTTTGACAGCTCAGGAGATTCCTCACACAAACTATTGTCAATGAATGCTAAACTGAAAAAGCTCCTGCCAGTTGCCTTGCTGGAGGAGGACAGTGGTATACAATGTTGTCCTCCATCTTGGAGATGCAGAAGATTGATTACGATGTTGATTGCAATGTACAAGTGTGTCTGCATGACGGTGCTGTATGGTGATTTTTTGCAGTGCCTGGTGTGACTTTTCAAATTGTTTTGTAATTTATATTTGAGCATAACTGAGTCAATGTACACAAAAAGATAGATATTGAAACAATGAATACAAGTTACATTCAGCAGAGCATGCTGGTAATTATAATGATATCAGAATCCAGGGTCTTGAAGCCCTTGAGAAAACTAATTTGATTGTTAACGTTACAGTAAATTGTACATGTTGCTCTTTGGTCTTTCCATCTTTGGTCTTTCCATCTTTTCTAAACAGAATTGAAAGCCAAAACCTTCACTGTTCCCCTTAAGGGTACCGGACATAGTTTTTAGTTTCTCCCGTGTATGTGTTTTGGTTACTGTCATATGTTTATTGTGTATAGTTCTTTATCTGCTTTTGATCGACACATGATTCAGTTAACTTGCACACATTTACTTTATTAGTTCTCCAGCTGCACTCAGTCCCCAATTAGTAGGATATTTAAGTTCAGTTTGTATGTGAGTTAGCTGTCGGTCATTTTTTGTTTTCATCCATTTGTGTTTGCGTGTTTTTTTTAAAGAAAGTATACTAATATATTACCCACAAGGCAGACTTTAGTTTGTCAGTGCTTTCTCCAATAAAAAACAGTTTTGAACGTCTCCTCGCGTTTGTGTCATCTACATTCAGCACCATGGAAAGCTTTAGAATTAGCTTCAATAGCTTCAACAGCACTACTCCTGACAAAGAACAACTAAAGAAATCAGGAGACCAAACTATCTCGAGAACCTATACCACTTCACTTCAATCAAATACCAGAAAAGCTTTTTATAGTAGCTTGTCTTGAGATTTAGCTATTTTTTTATTATGATGAACCGTTAGCTACCATGTCAAACAAATTTTGTTGGTACATTTGACTACTAATTTGAATGTAGCCTGTAGGTGGTAGACAAGCTCTTCCTCATTTGAGTCAAACTAGAGTGGTTCTGGGTTTCCTGTTTCCGACCCTGTACTGCGTTGACCAAGCCTCAGACCACCATATGCACCTTAATGTCCTCACTGAGAATACAACATTTGAGCTATTGCTAAAATGGCTTTACAATTCAAAGACCTCTTTTGGGTGAGTTGACTTAAACCACTTCAAGCTCAATCTAAATTCTCGTTAGTAAAGACCAGGTGTAGTTTTTGAATGCATTGCAGATTGCTATAAATAGAAAAAGATTTATTGCTTGAGTAATTGTGGCAACATACTATCTGCTGCATCCCACAATACTTAACTAAATATGTATTAATGTCTGAGATTATTTAAAATAAAATGTTTTGTTTCCTCATAGCAAAACATTTGTTGCTTCATGTATGTCAAGACTAAACCGCATCTACGGTACATTATTTTGAAGAAGATATTTTGAAGAAAATGTGTATATAAATCGAGACCTGCATGTTTAAGTGTTCCAATAATGGTGTGTATTGTAATTCACCAATAATACCTAGGGTTTAATTTTAGGCCACTGACAATGTTTTATGCAACATTTCTGAAATGTATGCTCTTTGCACGTTAGGTTTTTTAGGAGGGTAAGGGATATTACCACACCTTACTGTTTTCACTCATCTTATTCCTAGTTTTTTGTCTTCGATTACCTCACCATAACCTACAAAACTGCAGATAGCTTCTGGGTTGATTTGGATAGTATTCTTGACGCAATAATTTAACACTAACCTTGAATTGAATGCAAAACATGAAAGATTTAGCTTTTGGTGCATATTGATTTCTTATTACTTTGTGTGGAATAGTTTGACAATTGCATTGTATTTTACAATTACTGTAGAATGTAAATATTTCATATCCTGTATTAAAAAATCTTTATATAAATATTTATTTTCGACCAATCCTGAATGTCATTTTCCAAACCGCATCAATCAGCGGCAACCCCCTCCCCAACGTTTTCATGGGTGTGGCCTGATGGGGCTGCTGAAAATCTTGGGGTGGCACACCAAAACCAAAAGCCACAACTGAATTTCACGATTTCTATTATGCTGTTGTAGTATATGTGTGGCAATCTGTGAGAACCAGACGGATGTCACGCCTACTTATTCTTGGCTTTTCTGTAAAAAAAAAAGGTTTAAATGTTTTGTATAGTTTACACCCGAAACTTAATTGTAATGTATGAAACAATTTAAGAACTTATGGAAAACAACATTCATTTTGATTTTCAAGCCAAAAGCTTACATCACCTGCTTATTGAGTGCTGTAACAGACCCAAACAACTGATGAATGAAGTCAGGCCGTGTTAAGCTAAAAAATACCTGCTAAGAAGATATTAATGGTGCCTAGTAGTTAAACTGACATTTACATTCACAAAGTGATTATGAACATAAATATTGGCTTTCCATATGCGCCACAGTAAAGTACAGTCCCATTTTTAAAGAGAGTTCTGCCCATGCAACTACAGTTGACTGAGACAGGGAGCAATGAGAAGCGAGTGACTTAGAACAGACAGGGCCCATCAAGGTACTGTTCTTATATTATATCATCAAAGTCAAAGTCAAAGTTGTTTATTTATCATATGCATCGAATAACATACGTCATCCTATGCAGAGAAATTCTTTTGACATGGCTCGACACATCTATGCAGTGGGCTTAAAAAAAGAATTACAACAATATAAAGAATTTTTAAAACAATAATGAAAATAGTAATAATAATAATAATACGCTATGTACTGAGCAGCATCAGAATAAGCTTGTAGCTTATAGCTTATAGCTTATAACTCTGTTATATATTAGACTGCTTATAACTGTATGATCTATTGTATATTAGACTGTAATTCCATCACAGATCTAATACATATAGTGGATGCCATTCAGACAAATAGGACACTTGACTGACAGGACACTAGACAGATAAGGTTAACTGAGTTATTTGAGAATAACAACCAGCGAGGCCATTTGATAAGATGCTAGACATAAGTTAAGCTGACCTGCACATGTGCTCATTTGAGACAGTCATGGGTCAGAGGAGATAAGGGTCTTCGTCTAGAAGGGATGGAAACAACAACGCTATGGCTATATAAACCAGTTCCAATTGTTATTCGGGGCTTCTTCTTTAAGCCCATTTTTGGTTCCTTGTCCTGAGATGTCCCTGTTCCAGACAAGATGTTACTTTATTAAAGATTTTATGTAACCACAACCTGACTCCCGAAACCACAAATTCAACGAAGATCCTGTTACAACTTAAAATAACCATCTATTTACAATAGCAAGCCCCCTCCTTCTTTGCCCTCCTAGTTGAACGACAGCAAAGTAGCAGCTTGGTGATAGTTTAGTTGTCATTAATATGGTCAATGTTGCCAATAGCTGATTTACCAAACTGAATTGATTACTGCATGAGAGGTCTATTACAAATAAATTGACAGTGACAGCCAACTCCACATCGGATAGATATGGAGAGCGTAACCTAACATTAAAGTTAAAGGCTATACATTTTTTATTGGAGTGAATAAGATTTTTAGATTTAAGACAAGCCACCTACTATAGCTAGCTTGCTACTGTACATGTTTCTATGTGTGTGTGTGCGTTTGGTTCAGGTCTATGGTGTGATGTGCCATTTTAATGCTTGGGTAAAACTGAAACAGTTGGGTAGTTACAGCATCAGCTAGATATCCTGTCCTGAAACTGAAAATGTTTTTTATCATATGTTTTTAAGTTTTAATATAGGTTTTGTTAACCATTGGTAATCACAATTACCAACTTTTTTGTATACTTTTTCCATTTATTTTAATATATTATTGTAAAGTATATTCATTTGTTCTTGTCACACGTCTGCATGGCGATGGAATAGAAAACAAAATACATGCAAAGTGTCTGCCTGGAGTATGGCTTTATCTTGCACAGGAAGTGGGACAGATGCTAATTCATGCATTTGTCACCTCAGATGGAGTCAGTGGTAGGCCGTCAGGGCCTGCAAGGCCTTCTCTGCAGGCCCAAAGATATTCAGTCAGAATCAGAAATTTATTTTTGTACTTCTTTAATATGTTTTTTCATTGACACTATATATATTTTACAAAGTTAATTTCAATTAGTCTATAAGGTAATTGCATTGCTACAGTACCTACGCTCTGTTCAGTTGCCTTGCTTTTAGCGCAGCTCATATAAATGGAAGCTTCTATCCAATAATATTTTTTCATCTGTGTTGTTCAAAGGTTCAAAGGTTCAAAGGTACTTTATTTGTCACATACACATACATGTAGCGAAATTCATTCTCTGCATTTAACCCATCCCTCAAGGGAGCAGTGGGCAGCCATTTATGGCGCCCGGGGACCAACTCCAGATCTGAGCCATGTCTCAGAGCCATGTCTCCGGGTAGACTGGGGCATTCAGAATTCAGAGTGAATACCATCTTCTGTTGAAGCCCATCAGGACCATATTGTTGATTGTCATATTTTTAACCAATCAACTTTACCATGTTGGGTGTGTTCTTTGACCAACTAAAGCGTTTCTGCAAGCGTTTTTTTAAATGTTTTTTAAGAATTTTTTTCAATGCAACTAAAGTGTTTCTGCAAGTGTTTTTTTACCTAGCCTTACGTCAGTATCGTTTCTGTTGC
Organism: Umbra pygmaea; assembly: GCA_016801145.1. NCBI lineage: Eukaryota > Metazoa > Chordata > Actinopteri > Esociformes > Umbridae > Umbra > Umbra pygmaea. The sequence goes on along the minus strand of JACXGM010006956.1, from coordinate 26,225 downwards.
TGATATGAGTGGCAGTTCAATAAAGTTACATTAAAAAAATGTTAAAAAAAGTTTGCCATCCGAACAAGAACTAGCTTACACCTGTCTCCGATTTCTTTAAACTTCAAATTTTTAGATTGTTAGATTTTTTACTTCTAGCAGAATGGCAGATGGAGGTGAAGAAGTAGCTTTGGTGGCGAATATAGGACTGGGCAGGATCGACTCTCAGCACTGGCCAAGATCTTTTATTGAAACTTAACACAAAGATGTGCTGTACAACCACGTCATAGAAGTCTTTTTTAAAAAGAAAGGAGGACGGACTAAGTTTTCAAATAATGAGCAGCTTTGGTGAGTTTGATGGATTTTTATTTATTTTTACTAGCAGGGCCTTAACGGTTCTTGATGGGGCTTAGTGCATGTACTGTATTTGTATTCAAGCAGGGGGAGATCAACAGACACACTTCATCCTGGCGCCAGGCCTGTTGATACCTGTTTATTATTACTGCTTGGTTGTTTTAGATCACTACTGGTGTGAAGCAGGTTAAGATCGTATATATATATATAAGGTCTATGGTTCAGATTCAGTGGTCTAGCGGGCTGTGCCTTTGAGTGTGTGTGGTAAACATGCATGAGCGTTTAATCCACAGCATGTCTGCAATATCTGGGGATGTCTGTTGAATCCTGATTGTTCCTTCTGGCGTTTTTGCATGTTTGTGGTTTTGTGACTGGGTGTTGTGAGATAGTTCTTGTTTAGTTGATTAGGACATTGATTTTGGCTATCCGATGGCTACTGTATGTGTATTGCGACATTCTGTCATAGTGCGTAATAGTGGTACATTCTTATGGTTTCCGTCATGTCGGGTCAATTAGTGTATTGTAAGTCTCATAGGTGTTGAGCCTTGTGTTAAATAACCTTTATCAAGTGGAATAAACTTATCTTCACAATGAATATGGGGGGGTTTGCCGAATGACAACCTATAGCCCTAGAATGCCATTGTGAGGTTATTATAATGTGTTTTAATTTCGGGAAAATAGTGAAGGCCTAGGTGTAAAATGCATGGCCCGCCACTGCATGGTGTACTGTTGGTATTACTTCCATATGTACAGTCAGTATGACATCAAACCCCTCCAACTAGCCCCGAAGACCAAGTCCCACTTGGGGTTACAACCTTCCCAAGACCTTTTTACAACAGCCGTTGTCACAAAGTGCTTTAGCAGATACCCGGCTTAAAACCCCAAAGAGCAAACAATAATTTGATGCACAGGGGCAAGGTAAGATGTATAAGAAGATAAAAGTGTTGCTAACATTAGCTACGACAAATCAAACACATGGCAGTAGTTGTACAAACCATATCGATGTCAGGCTTAAATTAGTCGCTTCCGGGTAGCTCCGCCCACTCACGGGAAGGCCTCGCCCATTATGGAAACAGATACTCAGAGCATCCCTAATGCATTTAAATATGGAATCTTTACCACAATTTTCTACTCCCTATACTCCAACCTTTTAACAGATTTTATGTGAAATAAGTGTTTAATATATTACACTGCTATAAAAGATCACCATTGTTGTCTGTGTTCTTTGTAAACTATTGTCACGTTTACCCATGTGTCTGCCTGTATGTCAGTGGTTCCATCCCCGATCGACTCAACTCCAGGTTTTTCCATCTTTCCTGGAATAAGTAATCACATTCCCAACCAATGGATTGTCTTGTCTTCACGCACACCTGGTTCCCCTGGTTCAACACGATTATTAATACATGTATTTAGTCTCCCTCTGTTTTCTTCTTTCTTGTCGGTCATTGTTTGCTGTCGTGTTTACGTCCCGGTATGTATCTTATTCTATGTTCCTATACACTCTCTAGTGTATCAAGTGAGTTTGTGTCTGTGCTTTATTTTAATGTATTTTTGTTTTTGTCGAACTTTGTGTCTGGTTCATGGACAAGTCCCCCTCACTCAAATATTCGTTTAGACCCGCCCACCTTTACCATGTGAAACTTCAGCACATCAGTCTATCCACTTAGCATTCACCCGACCCCCGCCAGATTGTCCCCCCCACATTAGAAATGGTTCAGACGCCCATGGTCTGGTTAATATTAAAGTTTACTTGCCAGTAAGATAAGAGTTTGCCAGGTTCCGCCTGGCTAGTGGGCTAAGTCGCTGCCTTGCAGGGCAAGCTACATCATGATGGTCAGTGGTTCGACCTTACTATGGGTTCTGTGACTTTCACCGGACCGCAAACACGAGGCAGCACAAATTAGCATAACGCTGCCTGGGTCAAGTCAAATTATTTACCTTGCCATTTCGCTCTCCAGCAACTCCTTGTGTGCAGATCGGGTAGCTTGTAAATTAATTTGCGGAAGTACAGTTGGTGAGCGTAATCATCCTGTGCATGAGCTGACTAAATGCATCCGTGTTGGATGATTAGTGCAAAAAGAATCGGCCCGCTTGGCGACATGTCGTTGGATGAACCATCCAGCATCTGTCTAAGGAGTTGCGGAGCTGCCGAAAGGGCAGGGTCAGCGGAATTGGATTAGAACAATTGGGAGGGGAGAAAAATGGGGGAAACCAAAATAAAGTGATATGCGCCTCCTGCCTACTTTAAATCTACACACCGTGATCTCTATGTTTATAATGTCTATTATTTGTATGTTTCTTTCAGAATTTACTTCAGGTGACTACTGAGTCAATGATTAGAATGGACTCAAAACTACATTATAATTGTTTAATGTACAGCAGCTTTAGAAAAACATGCACTAAATGTAAGTCATTCTGGCATGACTAAACTGTAAATGTAAAATGCTGTATGTTTGGCTGTGTGCTTTGAGTTGTTGACATGCTAAATCTCCCTCAGTGCTGATCTCCCTGTCTGCTCCCGTTTCAGTGATTCCTCCTCCCAAATGAAACCAGAAGAGCCCTGTCATCTGCTCCCTCTCTAGTCATTTGCCTGCTGACACCTGCTAATGCTTGTTTAATCAGCTGCTAATTACTTAGCAGCTGTATTTCATTCCCTCCCCCACACAGTGTTAGTACCTCAACACATGGCTTAGTTTCTCAATGTCCACCTGTGACAACTCCATGAAGCTGCAACATAATAGATTGAATACATTAAATGCCAATACAATAGCAAAACATTAAGCACCGACATAATAGTAAAACGTGACGGTGCAACATAATAGAACTGGACATATGTTGACACAAATGTACTGTAATTCATGTTTCCAATATAGTTCAATGGAAATCTAATTTCTAAAATTTGCAGTTACATTAAATTCTTGTGTGATTTTAAAGGTGACTACAGTGCATCCGGAAAGTATTCACAGTGCTTCACTTTTTCCAAATATTTTTGTTACACCCTTATTCCGAAATGGATTAAATTAATTATTTCCCTCAAAATTCTACAAACAATACTCCATAATGAAAATGTGAAAGAAGTGTGTTTGAAATCTTAGCAAATTTATAAAAAATAGGCTTCAAAATAGGATTGAATGAATAAGAATTCAAACACACTTCTTTTACATTGTCATTATGACATGTTAGTCGGCAAGAGCACCAATGACTTATAAGGGCACAAATTTGCATGCAAAAAAAAAAACACTACGCCTACTATGTGGATCATTGCCAGCGCCCCAAAATAATATATTAACTGTTATCTGTTCGGCAGACAACATTGCAATGCAAGACCATTGCTAGTAATCAATTTTCAAATTTATTTGTCAGATGTACTGTCATGGTCAAAAGTTCTGAGAATGGCACAAGTATTGGCACTCTCCACACAGTTTGTTCTTTTATCTTTCTGTAAGTAGTTACTATGGTATACTGAAGTGTAATTACAAGCATTCAATAAGTGTTAAAGGCTTTTATTGACAATTATATTAAAGGACAACTCTGGTGCAAAATGAACCTAGGTGTTAATAACACATTGGTACAGAGTCTAAAATTCTCTGGGATATGTTTTCATGCAAATCGAATGTGCCCAGTTTTAGTGCAAACTGATACATTTTTTATAACGCTAGTTGTATGGGCATGGATGAAGTAAAAATAAACTGCTATTTTATACCACTAACATGGCTCAAAATAGCACCACACTTTCACAGTAGCACAATGAGGGTCCCTAAATGCAAACCGAAGTGTAGAGTTAATTAAAAAGAGAGTTTAAAAGACAGTACTGTTCGTTTACACAGCCAGGCGCTATCTTCGGAAAACAGACTCGACCAGTTGAACCACAAACTCTGTGCTACGGAGTCTGTTTGAAATAGTCTAGCTGAGTGTTGTTTCCCCTAATGAATCACAATAGAATTAATATGAAACAGAATGGAGTCTTTGAAGGCAGTTTTCTCCCTTATCACTTATTGACTCATGTCAACTTTTAAATTATGCATTTTCAATGGGGTCCGTGTGATGTAGTGGGCCAAGTCGCTGCATTGTGCTGCAGTCTACGTCATGATAGTCACAGGTTCGAGCCTGACTATGGGTTCTCTGACTTTGCTCGGGCCTCCTGCATGAGGCAGCACAAATTGGCCTAGTGCTGCCAGGATTTTGGGTTAAATAAATTAGATTATATATCCTGCCACGTCACTCTCCAGAGACTTCTTGTGTCCAGATAGGGCGCCTGTGGGTTCAATCACGGAATAGATGATAGTTGGTGAGTGTAATCATCCCATGCATGATCCGACTAAGGGCTTACGTTTTGGATTTGCAGTGCAAAAAGAATCAGCGGCTGGGTGACATGTGGTTGGATGAAACGTGCAGGTAGTTGCAGAGCTGCTGATAAAGCAGAATTAGAGGGAATTGGGAGGGGAGAAAAATTGGGAGAAATCACAAAATATGATGTTTTGTTTTACCTCCGTTGTGATAAAAGATATTTGAGTGATTCAAACAGATTTGTATTTAGGAGAGTTTGTAGTTTCCAAAAATGTATACAGTCCAGAAAATCTAATTTCACCATGTGATGGGTTTCTCCAGGCCGCCACACATATAGGCTAACTATGTCAATATGAGAGTTAAGGAATTGTATACTGATAAACTTTGGTTTGTTATATTACAGTTAATGTTACTAATTATCTGATGTGCATAAACTAACACGGGTACAGTTATCAGTTATAAAAATGAATTAAATTTTTTTTAAGGGAAATAAATATTTGGAAGGGGACCAGTGTAGCACAGTGTAGGGCAGCATATACTGTACACTGTAAACCCGAAAAGTTGAATTCACTTAAAAAATTTGAGGTAACCGATTGCCTTAAAAACATTAAGTAATGGTTTTTGAAAATTTAAGTGTATTTAACTTAAATGCATGAAAGGGTGTAATTTTTTTATGCTTTTTTAAGTTAAATGCACTCAAGTTTTCATTACTCATTACTTAACTTTTTTAAGGCAATCGGTTACCTCAAATTTTTTAAGTGAATTCAACTTTTCGGGTTTACAGTGTAGCACATGCTGTTAATTGATCACATGTAATTTTATATTATGCTGTATAAACAAATAAAAACAATACATAAACTAAATATTTATTGATATTATCTTGCTATATTGCTTTTTTCAAAGTTTCAGGTTAAATAGAACTACAAGCAATATGAAATAAAAAAGACACTAGTAACCGGCAGAATGTTTATTGAAACACATTGCACATTAGTGCATTGGCCCTTCAATGGTAAGTGAGAATAGGTCAGATGCACTTACTCATTGCTTATGTAAACTTCACACAATCCTTGTGTTGCATCACAACAGGAATATTCAAGCAGAAGTTTAGTTGTAGCTATAATGAGACAAGTGCAGAAGTTAACATAAACTCAATGCAACATACACTGCTTGAGATAACAGCAGAAGTAAAATGGCAGATGTTTATATTAACTTCTGTCTTCTAGTATGTAATGTTCAGTGGTCTAGTCAGCATACCATTTATAACATGAAAACTTTCCTATCTAAATATACATTAAATACCATGAAAATCTCACTCTTACATATAGAATAGTTTATTTTCATAACCAATTATGATGAATGAAATCAGCAATAAATGTTCAATCAATCAATCAATCCAATTTATTTATAAAGCCCTTTTACAACAGCAGTTGTCACAAAGTGCTTTGACAGACACCCGGCCCGAGCAGGCCAATCAAATCAAGTTTATGATCTGTAATTAGTTCATTGACTATAATTGCCTTTGAGGTAAGGGATCGTACATTTAGTAGTCCCATTTTTAGGTTAGTATCTTTTTTGTAATTAAAATCTTTTTTATTGATGACAGAAGTGGTGGAGGGCTTTATTATAGTGAGATTACCACGGTGAACACCACCTTGTTTATACTTTCACAACCTGGATCAAGGTACAGTCAAAATGTTGATTTTGTACTTTAAACATAAATGAATGTCAATGTTGGCTTGTTTCTATCCCATACAAAAAACATTCTGTTCTTTTGTGGTTTTTGATACTGCATGGTAATGCAACACGTTTAAAAAATGTAATGCATGCAACACAGTAGTAGTACATGTCACTTTTCTTCTAATAATACAAATAACAAATTTATAAATAAGCAACAAGCTATTTTAACCAAGAAGCTTTTCCTGCAATTGAATTATCTTCCACACAACACAAGAATGACCAGATATAAATTAGCGAAAGTCCGGACCCATGCACATTCCAAATTTGTTGGATGTTTACTTTAAGAACAAAATTAGCTGCTATCGCAATATGTCCCGGTCCATTGATTTCCTTTTCAAAAACTTGCCACATTTTAATATCGTTTTATCGCCAATCCCTAGGTGGTTTTTGATTTTTAGATTTAAGATTTTAATATTTCTGAAAATGGGCAGTTATTGTAATTTGATGTTGCATTGCAGATAATGCTTTATATTCTATTGCTATCACATAGTATACCGTACATAACATACTAACTTAATATTTATATAACTCTTTAATAGCTTTTTTATTGCATTCCACTATGTATACAATCTGGGATATGTAATATTTTGGTGAAAAATAATGTCACAATAAAATAATATGGTGTGTGGGCAGGGGTTGGTATAGAGTGGGGGGCAAAATCCCCAAATCTTGCTTAGGGCACCAAAATTGCCAGAGCCGGCCCTGCGTAGATTGTAGCAGCTGGTAGCATTCACTAAGCCTGTGAATTACTTTTTGCAATATACAGTACTTAGTTTAACCCATAATATTAGAGGTGAGTCTTTTTATCAATATGTATTGCTGATATTAATCAAGGGAATTAATACTTAAATGTGGCTGTATAACGCCCGTGCACTGAAACTCAATAGGGTTATTTACACAAAATGTAACGATTGTTAGGAATGAGGTTTCAGACTCGGGTTTGTTTACGAGCACAGGATTTAATTGAAACCACTCGGCAAGTTTATAACACTCTAACAAATTGTCAGTTCTATACATCATATGTGCTAGGCAACATCAACTGGCTTTCTACTATAAAGTAGTAACAATCACACATCAAACAATAACCAACAAATGATAAGACAAACACAGGAACTTAAATAAATGTACTAATGAATGTAATTGATACCTGGTGTGCATGGTTGATGGAGAACACAGACTATCTATTGGGTGAATGCAGGTGATGACATAAACAGTCCGGAGAAACAAAAACAATTAAACAGAGTCTCAGGGGAGTGGAGCACTGATTCCCTCTGCCACTGGAGGATACCATGACACAAAATCTATTGAAGTTTACTTTTTTGCCATGCCAGTAAGTTGCTTCTGACTAATGAAAGTATAGAATATGGGTGCAAATGACTTTCTTTAAACACAAATATTGATTTTGTTTTTTTTGAGCTTGTTATTTTGAATGGTTGTAGGGAGTGGATTTCATCAGTAATGTGGGTTATGAGGCCCTTATCCAGAGACTCTGTGAAGGCAGACGGATGTGCAAAGACATGGAGGAACTCTTGAAGATGAGGTAATGGTCGGCAGCCAAGCGATTCTTTAAAATCATACCAAGAATTCAAGTTTAATCATAATGTTTCAATCGGGTAGGGCTTCCGCAGAGGAGAGGTATGGCAAGGAGTTGGTGATAATTGCACGCAAGGCAGGTGGTCTCTGTGAGATCAGGTGAGTGTCTGAGGGATTTCTTTCCTTTGAGGTATTTCTTTCCTTTCAGGGAATCAAATAGGCCTATTCACATTCGAGAGTTATCGAGACAGCATTTCAATTGAAATTATATTTAAATAATATGATACACAAAATATTGGAGCCCTTATTAGTTCAAATCCTGAATGCTTATTGGTTAAATGTTGTGGTGTATGAGACTACATACTATGGCTATGACATCACATCACCTTTTACTGTTCTAATTGTGTGTTAATAATGGTAATAGTGCATCTCAGATGTTCATTGTAGTATATGTCCATATTGCAATGTACAAAATATCCCGCTACTGTGTATATTAAAATGTGGCCTTATACACTATGTCCGTGCTCGATTAATTAGATAACAAATATTGCTAAAACTCACATTCATATCAATGAAACATTCCTAGTGTGAATATGCCCCTTTCTTACCTTTGCATTAAGGGGTGGGTGTGAGAATGTATTAGTGTGAAATAAAGATAAGTGTATCCTTAAAGTGTTCCGGTTTTCACAGCACTTTGAGAGCATCCTTTGACCAACTTAAAGTTCGTAAGTAAATTTAAACTATTTTACACCTCTTGTTATGCCATAAATCATCAATCAGCAGAATCCAATATTTCTAATGTTGCGTTACTTCATGTATTGTAGAAATTGAAAACATTGGGAACCTACACATACAGCTGTCCGTCATGTTAAAGGAAGAGGCCAAGAGGATGGAACAGTTCAAGGAGCGACAAAAAGAGCAGAAGAAAAAGGTTTTTTGCTTTTTAAATATGTATTAACCTGTATTTAAGTTCCTGTTATAAATCAACACATATGGAAGATGAATGATTAAGAAAAAAGTTAATTATGAAAATATAACATTATAACTTGTAGGAGTAATACCAAAAATAATAATAACATGTTACATTTTAGCTAAATCAGGCCACACCTGCAAAAATGAAGATCAATTTAAAACTTAAAATCAATTCAAATGTGTGTTTTTTCCCCTTTACGTGCTCAGAAATTCAGATGTAATTGCATTTGCAGTGAAAAATCACATTCCATGGCTCCAGCAATGCAGTAATATTAAATGGTGAAAGAAGAAAGACAATGTCTATTAATAAACAATAACATATCAAAGGGAGATGAGTGATCTAGTATATTTCATACAGGTCTGTATTTGTAAACACCACAGACTTTTTATGATCAAGTTGCAGTTGAATTGTCCATAGTGTATATAGTGGGATAGTAGAAAAACTAGTTTTATATGTGCAGATTTGTACATGTAAACAGAAACACAGTAGAATGATCATTTGAGATGGTCAGGGTGCAATGGAATTGTCCATAGTGACTTTGTAAAGCAGTCCATAGTGACACGGGGGAGATGATCAATTTGTGATAAAAAATGGTCTATAGCATGTACACTGTGTTTACAGTTATTAGGCAAGTTGTATTCTTGAGGATTTATTTTATTATTGAACAACTACTGTTCTCTCAGTCAACCAAAATGTAAATACACCTCAATCCTGAATAGTTAAAAAGGTAAAAGGTTTTAGCTTTCTTTGATTAATATCTATATGTGCTCAATTGTTGAGCAACTATTTGTGTGCAGAAAAATTATGCAACTAAATGAAAAACAAAGATTTTACCAGTGTACTTGTTGATTTTCATCTATTAAAGTGAGAATAATAAACAAACAACTCAAAATCTACAAATAAACATTTCTGACATTTCAAAACAAATAAGTGGCCAATATATTACAAAGAGGGTGACATTTCAATTTTGCATCCACTTGAGCTGATTTTTATTGAAATTATTATTTTGTGTGAATGTAGAATCCCAATTACAGTGCATCTGGAATGTATTCACAGCGCTTCAATTTTTCAACATTTTGTTATGTTACACACTCATTCCGAAATGAATTAAATACATTATTTCCCTCAAATATCTACAAACAATACCCCATAATGACAATGTGAAAGAAGTGTGTTTGAAATCTTAGCAAATTTATAAAAAATAAAAACGCACGCACATGTACATATGTATTCACAGCCTTTGCCATGACACTAAAAATTTAGCTCAGGTGCACCCTGTTTCATCCTTGATGTTTCCACAACCTGATTAGAGTCCACCTGTGGTAAATTCAGTTGAATGGACATGATTTGGAAAGGCACACACCTGTCTATATAAGGTACTTCAGTGTCAGAGCACAAACCAAGCCAGGATTGTCTGTAGACCTTCGAGACATGATTGTATTGAGGCACAGATCTGGGGAAGGGAACAGAAAAATATCTGCCGCATTGAAGGTCCCAATGAGCACAGTGACCTCCATCATTAATAAATGGAAGAAGTTTGGAACCACCAGAACTCTTACTAGAGCTGGCCACACAGCCAATCTGAGCTATCGAGGGAGAAGGGCCTTAGTCAGGGAGGTGAGCAAGACACCGATGGTCACTCTGACAGAGCTCCAGAATTTCTATGTGGAGAGAGGAGAACCTTCCAGAAGAACAACCATCTCTGCAGCACTTCACCAATCAGGCCTGTAGGCTAGAGTGGCCAGACTGAAGCCTCTCCTCAGTAAAAGGCACATGAGAGCCTGCCTGGAGTTTAACAAAAGGCACATGAAGGATTCCCAGACCATGAGAAACAAAATTCATCAAAATACATTTGAATTGAAACAGTGTCAGGCAGGCCTCTGCCTTTTGGATACTATAATTTTTTTTAATAAAACCTTCAAACCAATTTTACCCTGCTTTTTGTGTCTCCTAAGAAAACTAGTGATATGATTTGCCTTTGCATATTGGAATGCCTGGTTTTACACATCTATATGGGTCATTACGAAGTCTCTGGGGATGATTAGGTTGCCATCGTCATCTTCAGTTTGGAAATTTGACCTGGGCATTTCTATTCTTAAAATAAGTGCTATTAGATCTTTACTGGCCACAGAGATTGAGGACATCCAAACAAAGGCCCCCTACACGGGGCAGATGTCCCCTTCTCTGCCCTGGGGCATTGGGAATGACCTTTAGAGCTGAGGGAGGAGTGCCCCCTACTGGCCCTCCAAGACCACTTCCAGTAGCATTAGTCTTGCATTCAAGGACTGACCAGGCTCGACTCTGTGTTGTTTCATAGGCAAATACTCCACACCTCTTTGCTGCTGACCTTTGATACTCATCTGTAGCTCTTCCTTTCAAACACACTTATTTTACATTGTCATTATGGGGTATTGTTTGTAGATCTACTATGATCACCATATTACAGTTTGCTGCTATTCTCATCTGAAGGTGTTACTCTGCCCACCTTATGTGAATCCCGCCACTTGGGCAAGTACTATACTGTGCAAAACTATAAGGCACACGTAAGACATTTGTAAACTGAAGATGCTTTCAAAAATAACAAAATGAAAGGTTCCTAAATATAAAACAAATACTATAAAGAGCAGGAAAAAACAAATAAAACAGTACTGTGTCACACACTCACCTTTTAGTTTAGATGTCCTTCGCAAAGTTTATTTCTGTTTACACCTGTTTCTGATTCAGGTTGGTTTTATTAACTCATTATGTCATTGATCATTATCACCTGTTTGTCATCTTTGTTTCAACATTCACTGGCCAATATGCCTACAAGGTAATCAGGTTTTTGGTTGATAACCATTTGATGTTTTCTAAGATGAAACACATAATAAACATCAGTGGTTAATAAAGATGAATCAAAAACGGATGTGTATTTGATCAGCTATTTTTACATGAGTTAATGTATATTTTTTTCTGTCTCAGTTTGAAGTCATCATGGACAAAGTTCAGAAGACAAAGGTTTCTTTATACAAAAAAACTGTGGAGGTGAGCACATTTAAAAAGTTTGGTTATTCTGATTCATAAGGTGTTTGTGTCATGCCCAATTACATACTTGCAAGTAAATTATTTAAGTACACCACCAAACGTTTCCTGTAAGAAAGGAAAAAGAAAGACTTTAAAGTAATAATAAACAAAGGGTGTAAAAGTGTCAGAGCATAGAATGTGTGAATTTAGTGGCAAGCTGAGAGCATGCAATTGAAACTTCTAAACTCTCAGCTCGGGAAATCCGGCTCTGTTTTTTTATCTTGCTGCTACAGTTGTAGCTCTACAGAGGATATGAACCAACAGTTTTTAGTCGCAGAATATTAATAACCACAGTTTGCATTGTTACATAGTGAAAGAGGAACGGGAATCTCTGCAAAGACAGGATCAATGCAAAATTTCATTTTAGTTAATAAGCTGCACTCCTCAGATCATGATTATAGCATAATAACACGCAGTGGTAGAGGCCACATAGAGCAGACACGCTTAATTCTCCCTGCAGCATTATCAGCTCCTGTATTCAATTTCATTGTTTGTTCCTTTTTTTACAGCAGCTTCCTGTATAGTGTCAAAAAACAATAGCTGTCATTATCAAACAATTACATGCTTTCAGTGTGTTAGTTTAATTAGCAATAAGTTCCCTTTTTTGTCCCTTCCATCCTAGTCTAAAAGGTCTTATGAACAGAGGTGCAGAGAGGCCGACGAGGCCGAGCAATCTGCTGACAGGATGAGCAGTGCACCTACAACCACACCCAAGCAAACTGAACGGGTAAAGCTCACATTAAACGCTCCATCTATTTACCTGATGATGGGAACAGTGCTCAGAAGTAGACCATTCAGTTGTTTGAAATTGAAACATTTACATTTACCTAATTGAACAGATGCTCAAAACAAATGTGAACACTTGAGTAAGATTTAACATACAATTGCTGTTGTGTTTGTATGCCTACTTAAGGCACACCACATTATATTAACGTGGAAATGTGACAGACATTTTGTTTAGATGTTCATCAATGAGCTTTTAACTAGAGACTTCAGACAATGTTGTGACAGGGAGTTGCATTAGAACGTGGTTTGAGTTTAAGTATTTTAACTAGCCAACTTTCACTAGCAAACATCCAAAACACACTACTGCTGATCCAAAGTATTCTGTCATGACATCAAGGGACTGATATCAATGCTGTGGCATTGGACGGTGATTTATGTATGGACTTTTTTGTTTTTTTATATATTTACACACATATATATATATACACATACACTCACCTAAAGGATTATTAGGAACACCTGGTCAATTTCTCATTAATGCAATTATCTACTCAACCAATAACATGGCACTAGCTTCAATGCATGTAGGGGTGTGGTCCTGGTCAAGACAATCTCCTGAACTCCAAACTGAATGTCAGAATGGGAAAGAAAGGTGATTTAACCATTTTTGAGCGTGGCATGGTTGTTGGTGCCAGACGGGCCGGTCTTAGTATTTCACAATTTGCTCAGTTACTTGGATTTTAACGCACAACCATTTCTAGGGTTTACAAAGAATGGTGTGAAAAGGGAAAAACATCCAGTATGCGGCAGTCCTGGGGGCAAAAATGCCTTGTTGATGCTAGAGGTCAGAGGAGAATGGGCCGACTGCTTCAAGCTGATAGAAGGGCAACTTTGACTGAAATAACCACTTGTTACAATTGAGGTATGCAGCAAAGCATTTGTGAAGCCACAACACGCACAACCTTGAGGAAGATGGGCTACAACAGTAGAAGACCCCACTGGGTACCACTCATCTCCACTACAAATAGGAAAAAGTGGCTACAATTTGCAAGAGCTCACCAAATTTGGACAGTTGAAGACTGGAAAAATGTTGCCTGGTCTGATGAGTCTCGATTTCTGTTGAGACATTCAGATGGTAGAGTCAGAATTTGGCGTAAACAGAATGAGAACATGGATGCATCATGCCTTGTTACCAGTGTGCAGGCTGGTGGTGGTGGTGTAATGGTGTGGGAGATGTTTTCTTGGCACACTTTAGGCCCCTTAGTGCCAATTGGGCATCGTTTAAATGCCACGGCCTACCTGAGCATTGTTTCTGACCATGTCCATCCCTTTATGGCCACCATGCACCCATCCTCTGATGGCTAATTCCAGCAGGATAATGCACCATGTCACAAAGCTCGAATCATTTCAAATTGGTTTCTTGAACATGACAATGAGTTCACTGTACTAAAATGGCCCACACAGTCACCAGATCTCAACCCATGAGAGCATCTTTGGGATGTGGTGGAACAGAAGCTTCGTGCCCTGGATGTGCATCCCACAAATCTCCATCAACTGCATGATGCTATCCTATCAATATGGGCCAACATTTCTAAAGAATGCTTTCAGCACCTTGTTGAATCAATGCCACGTAGAATTAAGGCAGTTCTGAAGGTGAAAGGGGGTCAAGCACAGTATTAGTATGGTGTTCCTAATAACCCTTTAGGTGAGTGTACATATATATAGACTTTTGAGTTTATAGGATGTTGGCACCACCTTCTGGACACTCAGTTTATGTAGCCGGATACTCCTGGGTAGATCCTATTACGCACGAGAATGTTGATTAGGTGATTATTTTAGACCGTATATATTACTGGATGTAGCATCCGGTTCTAGCCTGGAAAAATCCAGACCCAAATCCGGAGGATATAAGGGTCTGGAATCTAGTAATGAAAATGACCCAGCTCGAGGGGCGGCACCAAGTATGCATTTGAAAATCTCACTGTACGCAATTGGATATAACTACGACCTATCACCAGTGGTTTTTCGCTAAGCACCTATGGCGGAGCTAACTGGTAGATTAAACTCTTGCAAAAACAGCAAAAACGTCCTTCCTAAAAAGGAACAATTCGAGCACTGTCTTCTGTCCCTCTTTTAGACAAAAAGCCAAGTCTAACTCGTTCATTGTAGTGGCCAAAGGCGTTTTAAACAACTGGTGTTATTGCGATCTTACAATGTTTACTAATGACTTCGAGGTCGCAGCGCTGTCGTCATCTGTTTAACACGCTTCTGGCACGCCTATATCAGATACACCGATGTGATTGGTGCAGCTCGGCTACAAGGGCATAGTTAATGAGCAGAATTACTCGGTGCTAGAGTAACTTGCTGAGCAAATTCAAACTGTGCTCTTGCGAGAACTCTGGATTTCCAGGGTAATCCGGTTCGGCAAAGTGATGCAAATGCAAAAGTACCTTAAACCTGCATTCTATCTGAATTCCAGCTAGGTGCAAAAGAGGTTGGATTCTGTAGAAGTCTATGAGAATAAGACCCACTTCATACTTGATTTATTACCTTAGTAAACATTTTCATAATGAGTTTATGGTCCCAATCGCTATTTTCAAGTCTTCCTCAATACAGAATGATGTTCATTTTTTGAATCATGGTGTTGTTGATTTTAAAATTGGCAATAAAGCAGGGAGTATTTTAGGGCGTGGCTATGAATTTCGGTTGTACGACAAGACACTCAAAGGAGTCTGCAGTTCAGTTTTTCCGGTAAGTAACGTTACACTTTGTTTTTACATTTTGTTTAAATACTGTTTTTCATTAGCCAACTTTAGCATCCCAATTAATATCAGTTAGTTAACTAGATTACTACTCCCTCGTGTCTAAAATCGTCACATCCGCAACCAAGATGTCTGCGCCCATAATCACAAATTCGATGACTCAAATCAGATCTCCACAAACCAATGGGTGACGTCACACATGCTATGTCCAGTAATATATACGGTCTATGGTGATTATTCTCTACACCAGTTGGTGTTTAGTAATCAAAGTGGCTATATTACCTTTGGTGTTCCAGAAGGTGGCGGGCATCATTGTGGATTTGGCTCTGTCTGTGTTAGGAGGAGAGCTAATGACTATACATATTTATTAAGAGAGTCTTCACAACTTTATGTGTCATAAGTAATATATACTGGATTTTAGAGCCAGACGTACATATGCTCTGTATTTAGCTATCACGTCTAGAGTATACTACGTATACATAAAACTACTTCAATGTGGGTTATACAGTATCCTCTGTTTTTGTTCGACTTAAACTCTGATGTACAAAATCTACTTGGCTGAACAATGCCACCGTATACTGCGTGTGAATTTATGAGTAGCCTATTCGTATTGAGGGGTTAAACCTGTATGTATTCAGAGAGTGGTTCCTGTGACCCACTGCGTTAATGTGTTAGGTTTCACATCCTCAGGATGATTAAATACATGTAAACGATGTCATCCTAATACTGACTTTCCCACATAATGGACCAAGCGTTTGTCGCCTTAAAGAAAGTTAGATCTTGTTTGTTTGGGCATCACAGTCGGCCCATTATCTATTTACCACCGAAATCTGTCAAGATTTGTTGTTTTCAAAGCGTTCTTAAAATAAAATAATACAAGGACACAACTCCCTGCTTCTGGTCTCCAATCTCTCCACCAACACGAGATGTGCCATATTCTGTCCCCATTATAGAAAAAACACATTATGAGCCTATTAGAATGGCTACCCTACCCATTGTGTCCTATACTTACTGTACAGCAAAAAAACATGTGGCCAATCCAGACAAGTTGTCATTGATCTATAATTATCCACCTCTGCAATTTACAAACAAAACGGCTGGTTCTCTGAGCTGCCTGACCTTGTGGATCACTGAAGTTCTACGGCCATTCCATCCACGTGAGTCCGAGAGCTAACACTCCAAATAATGCCAAGAAAAGCTCAGGTTCCATGACTTAGGTCATAGACCTACTCTTCTTTTCCCTACCAAACTTTGTGTGATATCCAATGTCCATGTCAATGGGCTTGTTTTAAAGCATGGATGGGTGACCATAGAGATAGCTGTAGAAACTATGGTAGCACTTTATTTTGCATGACCAAAATAACTAGGTAATTAATAGGAAACAACCAGGAAACAAAGACAAAACAACTGGGTAACAGCATGGTAAATGCACATCAGTAGTAAGCCTTGCAGCGGAAACAACCAGGAATGTTTCATTTTTGTTTCCTGGTTGTTTCCGCTGCAAGGCTTACTATTGATGTCCAGTTACCGTACTGTTAACCATTTGTTTTGTTTTTGTTTCCTGGTTGTTTCTAGTGGTTTCCTATTAATTACCTTGTTATTTTGATCCTGTAAATAAAGTGCTACCGAAACTATATATTGCCTTTCCAATTGGTGGTGCACCCCAACATTGAACATCTGACAGAAGTTTTTGCCATATTTTCCACGTAATTAACAATTTGTACTAATTTGGAATTGGAATGGATGTTTTCTCCGCATAGACATATCATTGATAGTTAATATTTTCCCCAAACATTATTAAAAACACCTATTTTGCATTGCCTATGGGGGTGGGGTTATGGGGTTTCATTATACCTCTTACCAATTCTTAGAGCAAAGATACAAAACTAACCTTTACACAAAACTAATCAATATATGGGCTAGGTTTTGGGGGGTCATATTGCAGTCAATGACTGAAGTCAATACTATCCTCATGTTCAAGGGACTGTAATGAATGTAGTTAGTTTATGTTTTTGTGACAATACCTTTTTCAGTGAATAGTTGTCAATGTCACATTTGTTTGTAACTTCGGCTATGAAACTCAGAGTCATAAACCACTAAGGCTCTTTCCCTTTTAGATTATACATCCTACTTTACATTTGTAGCTGTAGTATAATAATTTTGAGATTTCTGTCCTTTTTTAATGCTAATAGGAAATCCCTTCCAAACTATTTAATGCTGACATTACATTTTATGCAGTTCTTTCTCAACGTTGATATTCTTTTACTGTTGCAGATGCAGAACAAGTCAAAGCAGTGCAGGGATGCAGCATTAGAAGCCGGTAAGAGTCACATATATGGCTCCTAAATGTTATTGCTTTTTAAGTAAGGGAGAGTTGGGTAAATTGAGCCAAAAGGTTAGTTGAACCACCCCTTGTTTCTAGGAAATCATTAAGAAAATAATAATGTTACTAAATCTTTAAGGTAAGGATATAATTTCATGGCCTCTGTGAAAGAGAAGACTAGAGTATTTGGAAAACGTTAGTGTATTGTAGATTTCATGATGCTTTTATCTAAACCAAACTTGATCACTTCGGGATTGTTTCAATTATGAGTTAGGGTCTCTATAAGCTACAATATTATTTATCAAAGCTAACATGGAAGTGCATACATGTAGCTACTGTATATTTGCTATTAAAATCCAAATTTGTGCTTTGTAGTAATTTGTGCCATTTTGCCCATGGCAAGTTGAGCTAGTGCCAAGGGTGTTTATAAAAATATTTGAAGTGAAACTCTAATTTCCTTGTTGTAATTCCTCTTCAAATGACTAAATAAGGATTGTTGGGAATCACTGACCCAGCTAAATGGCTTATTTTATATTTATATATTAAGAAAAAAACTATAAAATATCATTTTCGTAACTTCCTTGTTGAAAGAGTATTCAAAGCCAGTTCTCACAGGATGTAAGGCATGGGGTTTTGGAAGCAAGGATGAAGACCAAAGAGGGAAATATGGCAGAGGGGTACTATAGTGAAGGAACTATATTATACAAAACAACAAGAAACCTAAAACTACATGCCTAGCACTGACATACAAAATAAAAATGGTCACGAAGGCCCAGAATACTAAAGTGAAATAAGAACAGAGAACTAAAGACTAATACGGGAACTGATAAAACAACAAGACCTTGGAGGAAAACACTGAATCAAACTCACAAAACAGGTAAGTTGTAGCGAAACCAGGGCATAATCATCAACTTGGACGTGGAGCAGGTAGGATAACAGGGGCATAGAATTCCCAATGATCGAACACTGACATGATTGGCTGGACTGACTATATACAGACAATGACTAAGTGACAGGTATGGATGGTAATTGATCAGATAACTTAGTCCAGGTGTGTATACTGAATAAGTCCAAGGAACAAGAAACATAAGGGCATTTGATAGGAGTGCCCGGGGAGAAAGAAAACAAAAAACTCCAGGGGCCTCATTTATAAAACTTTGCAGTGGATTTGCATCGGAAGTGGCGTACGGATGAAACATAGGACGTTCGTACGCACAGAAATATTCTGATTTATAAAACCGTGCACATGCACATCCTACACCGTTTTCCTTTTATAAATCACAATCAACTCTAAATCTGGAGCAGCTTTTGCGGCTTCATTTCACGCCCATAGTTGGCCATAAATAGTCAGTGAAACACCCCCAACTTAATATTAATTGATTGAGAAATCATGGCAAACACAGAGAGGAAAACCAAAAAAAAGAAACTTCACTCAATGTGAAATACTGTTGGCGAGTTGGAAAAGAGGAGGAAAATGTTGTTTGGAGGGCACAGTGTGGCCATTACTAATGGTGTGGCAAAAGGTTGCAGACGCTGTGAATGCCGCAGCCTCAGAAACCCGGACCGTGGCCGAAATAAAACCAAGAGGTCAGATCAGATCAAAGTCGATGCCAAAAAGCATCTAGCGCTTCATCATGAAAGTGTCTGCCACGGGTGGAGGAACATCCTTTACATTAGTGAGAAACATGTCTGTATCACAAATTATTTAGACATTGATGGAATGAAAATGCTTTTGATTAACAAAAGCATTTTCATTCTCATTTGGTACACTTATGGCAATATGATGGCCAACAAGATGGCCTGAGAAGTCAGAACCGGCTCAAAAGCCACTCGTCCTCATTTGCCAGCAAGTCTTCTTGCTGTCTGAAGATGCATTTCCTCTGAATCCTTTCATTTGTCACATCTTCTAACAGCGCAAGAGCAGCCATTGTGCGTCATTACGCATTGTGATGGCATGGCTTTTTATAACCATCCATTTGATTGAATCTGATAAGCTACAGATGTCGGTATTAATCTAATTATAAATTGAAAATAGTTCTGCGCAAATGGAATTTCTTGTACCTTTCATAATGGTTAAGACATGCATCACAATGGAACAAATTTAACAACAAACTAAAGGCATATAAATTAAAACAATGATTCTGTAGCTGATGACAACATTTATACCATGAAAACAACTTTCCCCAATGGATAATAAAGACTATCTATCTATTTATCTATCATGATGTATCTATCTACAATGCGTTCCAAATTATTATGCAATTTATGCATTTATTATGGATTTTACACATATTTTCCTAAATAGTTTATGCAAATGACAGTCAGTATAATTTTCAAGTCACCAACCGTTAGGGTATAAGTCAAATTTCATTGAACAAACCACCCAATGAAAACAGTATTTTTTTCAGAAATAAAAAACAAAAAATGAACTGTTTCAAATTATTATGCACAACAGAGTTTCAAAACATTTTATAGGTTGTAAAGAACTGAAAATGGTCATTTGTTGAATTTGCAGCATTAGGAGGTCATAATTACTAATATCAAGCTATTTCATTCAAACACATCTTAACAGGGCAAGTTACAAGTTAACATATGACCCCTTCTTGGATGTCACCTTCACAATTCTTGCATCCATTAAACTTGTGAGTTTATGTAGAGTTTCTGCTAGAATTTCTTTCCAGGATGTCAGAATAGCCTCCTAGAGCTGCTGTTTTGATGTGAACTGCCTCGCTCATAGATCTTTTGCTTGAGGATTCTCTGAAGATTCTCAATAGGGTTGAGGTCAGGGGAGGATGTGGGCCACACCATGAGTTTCTCTCCTTTTATGTCCATAGCAGCCAATGACACAGAGGTATTCTTTGCAGCATGAGATGGTGCATTGTCATGCATGAAGATGGTTTTGCTACGGAAGTCACGGTTCTTCTTTTTGTACCATGGAAGAAAGTGGTCTGTCAGAAACTCTATTTACTTTGCCGAGGTCATTTTCATACCTTCAGGGACGCTAAAGGGGCCTACAAGCACTATCCCCATGATTCCGGCCCTAAACATGACTCCGTCACCTCCTTGCTGTCGTCACAGCCTTATTGGGACATGGTGGCCATCCACCACCCATCCACTACTACATCCATCTGGACCATCCAGGGTTGCACGTCACTCATCAGTAAACAAGACTGTTTGAAAATTAGTCTTCATATATTTCTGGGCACACTGCAAACGTTTCTGCTTGTGAGCATTGGTTAGGGTCGGTCGAATAGTAGGTTTATGCACAACTGCAAGCCTCTGGAGCATCATACCATTTGAGGTTTGTGGGACTCCAGAGGCACCAGCAGCTTAAAATACCTGTTTGCTGCTTTGTAATTGCATTTTATCAGCTGCTCTCTTAATCCGATGAACTTGTCTGGCAGTAACCTTCCTCATTATGCCTTTATCTGCACAAACCCGTCTGTGCTCTGAATCAGCCACAAATCTCTTCACAGTACAATGATCACAGTTAAGTTTTTGTGAGCTATCTAATGTTTTCATACCTTGTCCAAGGCATTGCACTATTTGATGCTTTTCCGCAGCAGAGATCCTTTTTCTTTCCCATATTGCTTGAAACATGTGGCCTGCTTAATAATGTGGAACATCTTTCTTACGTAGTTTTCCTTTAATTGGGCTCACCTGGCAAACTAATTATCAGAGGTGTCTGAGATTGATTTCAGTGATCCAAAGAGCCTGGAGACACAATACATCAATGAGTTTTATTGATAAACAAAATCTTTAATGTTTATGACACTTAATTTCAATTTGCATAACAATTTGGAACACAGTGTATCTCTGCTCTGCCAGACAGAGACATTGACAAGAATATCAGTTTTAAACATGATTTTGTTCAGTTTACTGAATTACATAACATGCCAATATAATTACAGAACATATTTGAGTGTTCTTTTTGCAAATATGTATTCATTTGCATTTATGTTACAATCTTGTTTTATTTTGTTTGTTTTTCACCGCAGGCTGTTAATTGTTAATAAGAATGGCTTTGTGAAATCTCATATTATTAATGAGAGGCAGTATTTTGATTTTGTTTAGACAGCGGTCTTTAGTTTCACACTTTTTCACTTTTCATCTATCTGCCGATGGTGTCGCCATTTCTCATTTTACCAGTTTTTGTGCGTACGCCTGGGTCAGGGTTTCTGTGAAGGACTGCACATTTTCCTATCAAGTTAGATTTTTATGAATCCCAATTAGCATAGAGAGCGGCGTACGTCTACTTTTGTGCGTACACCACGTTTATAAATGAGAAACCAGGTTTATTACACAGGAAGTGAAATTCACAGTGCTCATTTAAGACAAAATACCATACCCTAAACTCATCTCCTATTACAGTGGCTCTACACAACATAAATTATCCAATTTTTGCAATGGTGGCTCAGTTTACCTTGTCACTATGTTGGCTTCCCCAATGCCTGGCATAAGTTGTGCCAAGAGACACTTTAATCGGACAACCTGTTTACTGTTATGTTTACATTCATTCAGAATATTTCCAGGGATACATTACATCCTAAAGTAGATGTACTGTAGATATTTTACAGAAAGATTACTAGATTGTCCTTGATGTAATGATGTTAAATTTAAAAAGTGGCTCATCATGCCTACCTCTCCTCTAATATTGCTGTACTCCAAATATAACTTGTAGGATTCCTAGATGTCAACATTGCATGGTTATACAGATTTGGTCTGTTTTATTCCCCTCAGCAATATGGAGATCAAATTAACTTCCTCTTCCCGGAAGTCATCTTAGAATTCTTTCAACATACAATTCATATTTTGAAAAGTCCCCCACATGACAGACGTTGTGACAACTGTTTGGGGAACATTTTGTGGTAACCGTTTGGGGAAGGTCCTTTCCTGTTTCAGGCTGACTGTGCCCCTGTGCATGCAGTGGGTTCCAAAAATACATGGTTTGAAGGCTGTGAAGGAATTTGAGTGGTCTGCGAGGCATGCCTTCCTGTCCAACATCAGTGCCTGAACACACAAATGTTTTGACTGAATAGGCACAAATTCCCACAGACACACTCCAAAATCTTGTGGAAAGCCTTCCCAGAAAAGTGATGGCTGTTATGGCCAAAACGGGGTGCAACTCCATTTTAATGTCCATGGTTTTGGAATGGGATGTCCAACAAGCTAAAAAGATAATTAAAATGTATATTGTTTATATTCCTTTATTCATGTAATGTAGGGTGACCATATATTGATTTCCAAAAAAGAGGACACTCGGTCTGCCGCCAGTGTTGCCGACCGGAAGGTAGCTAAAGCCTGCTCGAAAAGTAGCTAAATGTCGCTAAATGGGTCATAAGCTAATTAACATATTTGTGATGTCATCACATCCACTGAACTAAGATTATGCACACGACAGAAACAGGAATGAACAACTGTCTTAAACTCTCTTTTGATTAAGTGCATAAAAATCTCTTCTGATTAAGTGCATGAAAAAGAAATGGTCAAATTAAACTCTTAATTGAAAACAAAAGGGAGCAAACATGATTGTCCTTGACAATACTGTAGTAACAGGCGCAGCTCATTCAGGTCTATATCAGCTGCGGTGTGGTAGTGCTGCTCCTCCTCCCCTGCTCCCCTCTCTCTCTCTCTCTCTCTCTCTCTCTCTCTCTCTCTCTCTCTCTCTCTCTCTCTCTCTCTCTCTCTCTCTCTCTCTCTCTGTCAGACTTGCACTGAATAGAATACAATAGATGGAGAGAGGTGTGCCTCCGATTCCTTGCAGATAAGCAAGACCACACGATTGCGGCATTATACTAGCGACTTTCTTATACGAAAAGTAACTAAGGGTTGTCCAAATAGTCGCTTTTTTGAAAAAGAGGGGGTCTGAAAAGTTGCTAAAGTAGCGACAAAGTCGCTAAGTTGGCAACATTGCTCGCCGCGAGACAAAAATTCAGACAGGCTTCTTTAATGAACATGCTTTATTATGCCTCACTGGTACAAAATAACTTATGTAAACAAAGTACTGTAGTATTGTTTGCAAAGCGCAGCGCCAGTCAATAAAAACCCCATTGAAAACTGGACATTTTCATGGATTTATAAAACTCCCCCAGACGCCATGCATTGTAGAGTTTAGTTGTATTTTGGTTTATGTAGTTCTGTCCCTTTGATTATCTGTACTTTGTCTATGTGTGTGAAGGCAGTCCGGGAGCTACACTCTAAAAATGTCAGTTGTGAAAAGTGTGTTGTTGAAGTTTGGAAGTTTATGCGTACGCTCTTTACTTGTATGTTAGCTGTCAGTGTTTATGCCACTGTGAGAGCATAATAAGCTATATAAGTATACTCGTTGTGCACTCGCTTCTACTGTTTGCCTGCAACTGCAATACATGTATGTTTCCCAGATTGTCCATTAAAAACAAGCAACAACCATTTACTTCCTGCTTTGGTCTCCCTCCTTCAACCAAACCACACCAAACCGTGACAGCGTAGTAGTCAATATCTGTTACATGAGCTAAACACTAATATTTCCTCTTTGTCTACAGAAAAACAATACATTTCAAACATTGATCAGCTAGAGAAGATTCGCCAAGAATGGGAAGTGACACATGCGAAAACATGCGAGGTACATTCATGCATTTTTCCGATGGTGCTAATGGCAATAAATTCAAGTTGATATTTTTATGTAAATATCTGTTGTTGCACCCGCTACCGATCCACAGCATGACATTAAATGGGAGGAGCCTCCCATATACTGTGAAGTCTGTCAATCAACTATGTTGTTTTTAATTGCAGGCCTTTCAACAACAGGAGGAAGATCGTATCAACATCCTAAGAAATGCTTTCTGGGTCCACTGTAACCAGTTATCAATACAATGTATCAAAGATGATGAGGTTGTTGGCTTGTTTGTGTCTTACCAAAATGTACATTAAACCACAGTATTAATAGAAGCATTACTCTGCATTGTAAAGCACAGCTCTGTAGGGCTGTTCAGTAATGATGAAGGAATGTGCTTTTTCAGTGTTATGAGAATGTGAGAGAAACTCTAGAACTGTGTGACATCACAACAGACAACGACTGCTTTGTTAAAATGAAAGGCACTGGCTCAAATCCACCAGGTGGGTACACCTGTCCTGTTTCCTGGTTTGTATTGCATATACTACTTCTCATATCTGAACAATTTAATAATATATCTGTCTTTCAATGTCAACTTACAGCATATATACAGTAAATATTGGCCAAATAGAGAGATAATGCGTTCACCCTTGGTGTGGATGGTACTGTAGGCAGGGGCATAGCACAAGATCCTGGGCCCTATGCATAAGCAGTCCTGATTGGCCCCCATGTTATATATATATAAAATATATTCCAGACTTTTCAAGGGCCCTCTCTCCCCTTGGGCCCTGCTAACCAGTATTGGTTTTACCCCCAGTCCGACACCCTGACTGTAGGCCTTGAGTCAGTGTGCTTTGCTGAATGCCTTATGTTTGTCCACAGCTCCTCTCGTTTTTGAGAGCTATTATGGGAAGGAACACTCGACAAACTACAATGGAAGTGCCTGCTTTGCTGGAGGAGTAATGAGGAGGTTCTGGATACATAATCAACACATCTTTGCACCGTAAACATTACAGTTGCAATCAAAGTTATTCAACCCTGATTGCGAATCGGGTGTATTGTCAAAATGTACAGACTTTCAGCTGTTTGCAATGAACAAATCAAACAAAAGCAATTGAAATAGCTTAACACAACAAATGCATCGAGTGGTTTCCCCAAATCCAAATGAAAATGCGTCTCAGAATGACTTTTCCAGTCTCAAAATTATTCAACCCCCTGAATAGAGTCCCTCACAACAGCACAAATATGCAAAACAGGTGTTGTCTCATGCACACCTGATGCAACTAATCAAGGGCTTAATTAGTTGCACCAGGTGTTCTTGAGCTTGAACACATGAAATACCTGAACTGGCTAGAGGTTTGTTGAGACGGAGGCATGGCGTCCTCGTGGGGATCTACTGCGGAGGAGTTGGCGCAGGAGCTGGCTGAAGTTCGGGAGTACGACCGACTGGCATTGGAGAGGGAACGTAACGTGAAGGCCGGGTTGGTGGCGGGTCGCGGCTACTGGACCAAGGGTTTGGTCGGCATGGAGGGGAGTTCGGATGGTAGTGTGGGTGCAGATAGTATGGTGGTAGGGTTTGAGGAGACACGGGGCGGTCGGCGGAAAAAGAAGCGGGCGCGGAAGAAGGAGGGAGGTGGGAGTAGTTCGAGAGAGGGTGATGGGTCGGCACTTGGTGGTGGGGAGCAGGGATTTAAAGGGATTGTGGTGTTTTCGGCCCCGACAGGTAAAATGTTACACCCGGTGTCGCTCACAGCGGCGATTAGGGACAAGGTTGGGAGGGTGATTGATGCTAGGTGTTTGAGTGGTGGAAGGGTTCTTATTGTGGTGGGTAGTGCGGTTCTGAGGGATAAGTTGCTGAAGTTGGAGGTGTTGAATGGGGGTAGGGTGACGTGTATG
>JACXGM010006955.1:13487-31853 GCA_016801145.1 Umbra pygmaea | reverse complement strand
CGGGGGGGGGGGGTAAAGATCTACAGATGAAAGGACTATGCCAAGACAGAAGAAGGAGGAGGTCAATACGGAGGTTAGGGACTTATACAACAGGATAATTTCTGTCCATTACGTTGTTCCACTTCTGCCTTCTTATCTTCTTATTCTTCTGGGTAATCTCAGGTCACAGTGTCCCGAATGGCAAAGCACAGGCAATTCTTATGTGCTCCCCGTTTACAGTTATTCACTTGAAATCACCAGTCTCACTGTTGTGCTTTTGTTGCAGAGGTTTAGCTACCGTTCCAATCTGACACACCAGTGGGATATTTCACATTGAGAAAGCCATTACTAAAAGATGTCAGTCAGCTTGTTTTTCCTGAGCAGGTGCAGATAATATATCCACGAAGAGAATAGGAGCTGGCGTAGCAGCAGAAGAGAGGCTGTCTCAGAACTGTCTCCCATAATGAATGCAGTGGGAGGTGATTACAGAGCAGAAAATAAAACCCTGGTAGGTTTCCCATGCAGCACCTCTCATTTTCAACTGTTTGGTACTGCTACTGGAAGATCTTCCTCTAATAACACGGTACTCCATGTTAGAGGTGTCTGAAGTGATTTGCCAGAGACATGAGTCCCCCACACACTTTCATACATAAGCAAATCAACCTGGAGCAGTCAGGTGAAGAAAATGGCATTTGCCATTTTGGGGTATCTGGCGACAAGGGTACACAAAATAAATGGGGTAAATACAGTAGGAAGAAACAGTATGTGATCCCTTATTACCCTTATTACATGGACGTCTGCATAAACTGGCCATAAAATTTGATCTGATCTTCAACTAAGTAACAACAAACACAGTCTGCTTAAATTAATAACACACAAACCATTGTATTTTTTCTGCCTATATTGAATATATCCTTTAAATATTAACAGTGCAGTGTGAGATGAGATTGGATCTGTTGGTTAGAGCTGCCCTGCCCTATAAAAACACTCACATATTTTTAGTTCGCTATTCACAAGAAGCAATATCTGCTGTTAACCATGTCTCAAACCAAAGAGAAAATAAAATATATGATTAAAATGCCTTGACCTACACAGCTGGAAAGGGTTACAAAGATCTCTCTTGCAACCTTGATGTTCATCAGTCCACTTTAAGACAAACTGTCCATAAATGGAGTGGCCGACCCAGTACAAGAGCACAGCGCAGAATGATCAATAATGTTAAGAAGAAACCTATAGTGTCAGCTAAAAACTCTGCAACATTCTAACATCTCTGTTGATGAATATACAACACGTAAAACAGTAAAGAAAGAATGGAGTTCATGGGAGGACACCACAGAAGAAGCCACTGCTGTCCAAAACATTATTGCTACATGTCTGAAGTTTGCAAAAGAGCATCTGTATATTGCAGGGCACTACTGGCAAAATACAGTAGTCTGTGGACATATTAAATCAAAGTTGAGTTGTCTGGAAGGAACACACAATACTATGTGTGGAGAAAAAAGGAACACTGAAACCAAAACCTCATCTTAAATGTATAGTGTAGGAGGCATCATGGTTTGGGCCTGCTTTGCTGCCTTAGGATTCTGGACAGCTGGCTATCATTTATGGAAAAACTTCTTCACAATTAAAGACATTTTGATGGAAAATATAGGCCCATCTGTCTGCCAATTGAAGCTCAACAGAAGATGGGTGATGCAGCAGAATAACGACCAAAGAAATACATCAACAACAGAATTGCTTCAACAGAAGAAAATATGTTTTCTAGAGTGGGCCGGTCTTGACCTCTACAATGTAAAAAATGCTTCCGTAAATATAACAATCAAAAGTAATGGTAACAAATATACCAGTACTTTTTCTATTATTTTACCTACATTTCCAATAAACCTGACAATAACAGAAACACATAAATATCCGTTAACATGCAGAACAGATATTACTTTGTAACTTATATCTTCTGTGCTTATAAAGTATTTTATGCTATTGTCTTGAAGCAAATGTCCGTAAAATAGTAGAAAAACTACTGGCAACAAATTACCATTGCCTTTTACTGTTTATTCATTACTATTTTTTGCAGTGTACTCAGATGAGATTATGTGGCATGCCCTGAAGAGAGTGATTTACTCCAAACATTCCAAGAATATTGTTGAACTGAAATAGCTTTGTGAAGAGGATTGGTCCAAAATTCCTCCTGAACGTATAGTGCAGGTTTGATCCACAACTACAGGAAATGTAGGGTCAACCAGTTATTAAGTCCAAGGGTTCACACATTTTTCACACCCTGCAATGTGAATGTTTACAAAGTGTGTTCAATAAAGAGAAGAAAATGTATCATTGTGTGTTATTAGCATGGGCGTAGGAACGAGTTTGTTATTGGGGGGGACACACAACATATTTTTCACAATGTCTTTAACATTGGGGAGGACATGTCCCCCTCGTCCCCCCCTGTTCCTACGCCCTTGGTTATTAGTTTAAGCAGACTGATTTTTTACTGTTGAAACTTAGATGAAGGTCAGATCACATTTAATGACCAATTTATGCAGAAATCCAGGTAACTCCAAAGGTTTGACATACTTGTTCTTGCCACTGTAAATAACACACATACTGTGTACCTCAATGATTCCAGAGCCTCATTAGATTAATGGGTTGCTCTTTCAATAGCCCCAGGGAAATGCCCTGCCATAGTCTTCTCCAAAGTTTGACATCTTGACAACCATGTCTATTTTTGTGGGTTCTTATACTTTTTCTCACAGAAGCAACAACAGCAGCAGCTTTTACAGTCTGAACATGAATATAGATATGGGAGAGGGGGGAAATCGGGGGAGAAATATTTAACGAGCTAAAGCACCAGTAAAAAGAGAACCAAAACAAAGCTTGCATAGAGTATCCTGATTTGTTTTATGAAAGTAGATAAATCTAAGGGCTGGAATCTATGCTAGATGGCTGGATGGATTTATTCATTGAACCTCTATCGTGGCTAATGTCACATGAAAGTGGATATCAAAGCAGTGTTCAGGAAACAGGGTCTGCAGACACACTTGATGCCTAACGCAGAGACAATCTGTGGCCCCTAATATTGACACAGTTATCAGTGTCACTCTACAGTATTTGTTCCACAGACAGTGAAGTATGCCTAGCTAGTTAGCTTGTTATCTGGCAGCTGGGTGCAAAGCTCACAACATTTGAATGCAGTTGACTTGTGTCACCAAGTGGAAAAATATATACTGAAAACTATTATGAATATACTAGGAACACTTTACTTTTAAATATAATAACATACATAATAAAATATCTACTTTTGCAGTATAACTATATAACCTAAATATACTTACAGTACATTTTAAAACATGTAATACATTTTTATTGTAAATTCTTTCCCTCCAAATATTTCAGTATACGATAAATGTACTTTCATTACGCTTCAATAAAATAATTAAATTTACTTAAAACATATAGTTTTGAGACTTTTGGTATACTACATAAATAAATATACTAACATTAAACTTTAACATAGTTTATAGTATGTAAAGTGTGTTGCCGGTGTTTGGTGACGGTCCATGTTGTCTAGTTAGAATGTAAATATTTATAAAGCTGGAATTGTGGTTTATTCACGGACCTTGGATTTAATATATTACATTATTTTCTGTTCTAAATCGTCAACTGTCAGTAGTTAATTTAGTTCAGTAGAAGGTCACGTACATTTACCTCTACAATTATTGACACTCAGAATAGGCAAAAGAAATATAACTGTTTGCCTACAGTAGCTTGATTTTATTAACGGTTGACCATTTAACTATTACGTTGAAGTAAAATAGGTCATGCTTTTCAAATTTCTGTCAGGAGGATGGTTTGGGATTTCTATATTTAGAACAGGGGGTTGTCATGCAATTTGTAAATGATGAAATTTCAATATTGTGCAGCCTTTTTGAATATTTATTTTAATACCTCAATGTGTGGCCAATCTCACGTGTGTCCCCTATTTACCAGCATACACTTATTGATGGAACAACAATGAAGTGTTGAGAAGTGCGGCTATTGCTAATTGGTACTAGCGATAAGAGGGAATGCTTGTCTGTTCCGTACACAGTAGCATTTTCTCTGACAAACAGGTGGCATTGCAGCTCTGGACTTTGTGGCACCCCAGTTATGCTTTCCCATAAACAGTTAAAGCTACAGTATGCGACTTTCATAATTGCAAAAATTTTTGTCCCGATTTTTTGTATATTGTTTATATTATTTGCACAATCTAAGTAGAATCATATTCCTTATCGCCGTTTGCGGTATATTCCCTGGTTTGCGGTATATTCCCTGGTTTGCGGTATATTCCCTGGTTTGCGGTATATTCCCTGGTTTGCGGTATATTCCCTGGTTTGCGGTATATTCACAGAACTTTTTTTACCGGTCCAGTCAGCGAACAGAGGGAGTGGCTGAGAACGATGAGGTAGATGTCTCGCTCGAGTTTGAGTGTAGTACGTCACAACCAAATGTTAGCGATTGGTTATGGCAGATCCAGAGTGGGTCAACGCAGATCCAATTGTTTTAAACTTCAACAGAGTAACCATCTTCAAGGAAGTTAACGCTTGTCAATGGAGAGTGGCCAGACTGTCTGGACAAATGAAATGTGTGTACGAGAGTCTGCTAGGTCCAGGCTATCCTTACGTATCATTAGGGAGGGAATCTTCACCATAGTGTGTGACATTGTTATGATGGTGTTCGATGAATTGGAGACCAATGTAGGGAGTTGTGTTCTGGTATTTTATTATGAACACAAACTTCCACCCACCACTTGAGGATCGACCAAGTTTTCAATTGGTTAAAGGTCTGGGTTGTTTCCTGGCCATGGACGCAACATTTTGAGGTTTGGTTCCCCAAGCCACTTAGTTATCACTTTTGCCTCATGGCAAGGTGCTCCATCATGCTGGAAAAGGCATTGGTCGTCACCAAACTCTTCATGGATGGTTGGGAGAAGTTGCTTTCGGGGGATGTGTTGGTACCATTCCTTATTCATGGCTGTGTTAAATCGGCACAATTGTGAGTAAGCCCACTCACTTGGCTGAGAAGCAACCCCACACATGAATGGCCTCAGGATGCTTTACTGTTTGCATGACACAGGACTGATGGTAGCGCTCATCTTGTCTTCTCCGAACACGGTGTTTTCCGGATGGCCCAATCAATCGGAAAGTGGTACAGTCCAATCCTTGTACCTTTTGCAGAATATCAGTCTGTCCCTGATGTTTTTCCTGGAGAGTGGCTTCTTTGCTGCCCTTCTTGACACCAGGCCATCCTCCAAGTCTTCACCTCACTGTGCGTGCAGTTGCACTCACACCTGCCTGCTGCCATTCCTGAGCAAGCTCTGCACTGGTGGTGGCCCAATCCCGCAGCTGAATCAAATTTAGGAAATGCTCCTGGCGCTTGCTGGACTTTCTTGGGCACCCTAACACCTTCTTCACAACAGTTGATCCTCGCTCCTTGAAGTTCTTGATAATCTGATAAATGGTTGATTCAGGTGCAATCTTACTAGCAGCAGTATCCTTGCCTGTGAAGCCCTTTTTGTGCAAAGCAATAATGACGGCACATATTTCCTTGCAGGTAACCATGGTTGACAGGAAGAACAATGATTTCAAGCACCACCCTCCTTTCAAAGCGTAGAGAGTATTATGTCTTTTAATATGACTATGTGGTATGGAGTACTGACTGTTAAATCAAAGCAGAAGTTGTCTAAGGTGGTTAACATAACAAGTGCAAAACACAAAGACAACTGAATGAGATATAATTATCAAAGGTTTAACAAAAAGCATGGGTTATTATAGAGGATTCTTCTTATCCCTTACATTCTAAATTTCAGTTGTTACCATCAGGAAGATGGTTTAGACAACCTAGGGCGAGTAGAAATGTGTACCAGATGTCATTCGTGCCAACTGCCATTTGAATTTGAAATGTTGAGAAGATATTGTAGGTTTGTATATTTGTATGTATATTTGTATGTATATTTGTATGTATATGCGTGTTGGTGTCCTTGTGTGTGGTGTATAGTGAAGCCAATGACAAATTTCCACTTGTGGACAATAAAGGAACTAAACTTAACTAAACTCCAACAAACCATATTTTTTCTGCTGTCCACCATGTATTTTTTATTACTAAATATAAGGGGTATAGTGCATCTTATTCACAGAAGCCCTTTCACACTGCTGGTAGACAGATCATTGTTTATAAAATCTTTGAGGTCAGAACATTACAGCTTAAATTGACCTCATGTTGAAAACCCGATATGGGGGTTATTCTTTCAGGTAATTGCTTTGTTCAACTACTATCCACATGGGAAGCAACTGAATGCTGACGAATAAAATGAATTCACATTTTTTTAAACTACATTTCAGGGCTCCCGAGACCCTCAGTGCATCTCCCCAGATGTTTTATGTTCGGGTTTCAACCCTAAAGTTGCACGCGTTCTTTCAGTGGTCCACTATTCATTAAGCTTTTCACCAGTTGACCCCAAAATGAAATGGCAAAAATGTAGATCATCACCAAACGTAACCGTTATTCACGTGTAATTACATCACCATATCACAAAATACGTGGAGTCATTGGATAGACCTGGGAGATTGTTAGCAGCAGGTCTATGGTTATGTCACGGTGCTCACACGGACAGTGAAATCAACCCGCACGTGCACACGGACACACACACACACACACACACACACACACACACACACACACACACACACACACACACACACATACACATACACATACACACACACACACACACAGCTTATTCACTCCTATCCCATCTCCACGGTTGTTTTCTTGGCCCAGATAGAGCGGTTTGTCCCTCTTTTCATTTTCTCCCTCCCTCCCCCATGTTTCCCTCCTCTCAGTACTGTGGCCACGTCTTTGAGGGGGCTAATATCAAACGTTAGTTCTGGAGCTGTGCTGCTGTACTGTTGCACTGTGATTCCCTGCTACAGAAGCACAATATGTGCCCTCACAGCTCACTGCACAGCTGATTATATATCGTACACTACTTCACCTATAACATACTCTTCCTCAGTCCTCTCACTTAATAGCTGTTCCTGACTGCGTGTGCCTGGAGGATGTTCTCCAGACAGGGCTTCATCCTATAAGGTTCTGTGGCATGCTGTGAACCCAAACAGCAGCACGTGTTCATGTTTTGTCTGTATGTCTCCTTACACATTGCTCTGGGGCCGTTGCCTCTTTCATGCCTGTTAGTTGTTGTTCACAGTACTCAGCCCATTTCATTCAACTCACAGGTTCTGTCACGCCTGTCAATCAGTGCCAAGAGGGACATGTCAATCACATTGGGAATTGGAAAGGACTCCCATGATTAACGGTTTTCTTATTTGCTACCTTTCTTTCTCTGCCTGATCATACTTATCACAATCCTCATTTGTCGCTCTCTCTCCCTTATTCTGAATTTTTCTCCTCAATCTCTCTTTCTTGTTCGCCCTCTCTCCCTCTTTCTCTCGCTATCTTTGTCTATGTCACTCTCTCTGCTTATCCATAAACTTGGTCTTGTCTCTCTTTCTGTCTCAGACCCAGCTGGCTGGTATGGGGGTTTAAATAGCTCTTTTGAATTGTTCAGGATTAAAGTCACAGCTCAGCTCTCCTCTTAAATCACAGCACAGTAGCTGCCCATTTTACTATATAAACCAAAGTCTGTATGCAATTTGGTGACAAACATTTCAATCTGATTTATCAGTGGATAAAGTATGTAATTATGTTTTCTGTTCAATGATGAATGACAGAAAGGCTGCTGGATCATGATCTGTTATAATCATATGAAGTACTGTAGTTTTTACTAAGGATGTTGCAGAATGTGTGTGTGTGTTCAGGTCTTCTTTAGACTTGATACATGCAGGTCTTCTCTAGTCTAGATCCATGCAGGTCTCCTCTAGTCTAGATCCATGCAGGTCTTCTCTAGTCTAGATCCATGCAGGTCTTCTCTAGTCTAGATCCATGCAGGTCTTCTCTAGTCTAGATCCATGCAGGTCTTCTCTAGTCTAGATCCATGCAGGTCTTCTCTAGTCTAGATCCATGCAGGTCTTCTCTAGTCTAGATACATGCAGGTCTTCTCTAGTCTAGATACATGCAGGTCCTCTCCAGCCAGCTTAGTTTGAGCTCTGCTGTGCTTCTGTCAGATTGGCAGTGTGATCCTGTCTTGTGATCCGCTTCTATATAGAGAGCTCTATGCCACTTCAGCAGAATCCCAGCTTTCCCAGTTTCTGTCCAGCACGCACGCACGCACGCACGCACGCACGCACGCACGCACGCACGCACACACGCACACACGCACACACGCACACACGCACACACGCACACACGCACACACGCACACACGCACACACGCACACACGCACACACGCACTCCCACTGTCCAAGGAATTATGGAGCTCACTGTACCTGTATGTACACACAAACAGACCAGCACACAGAGCCTCAGTGTGCTTACTTACTTTTAGAATTTTTTTCAGGGCTTCTGAGAGTAAACATTTATTTTCCTGACAATGACCTTACCAAATTAAAAGTCAAAGACACAATTGTTTAGTTTTTAACACTGCCTCTTCTTGTTTTTCTCAATATGTACAGTAAACAAACAAGTTCTGACAACTTTGATTGGTATGAGTCTAATGATATCCTGAAGCAATTCCAGTTTTCTGAGACATCTGTTCTATGAAGTCAAGGAGACCTTGCTAACTCTCCTTTACATAGCCGTCAGCTGTTTGCCAAAGTCTAGAGAGTAATATTCTGTTTCTGTCTCCTAGTACGGCAGACCTGAATACTGTAATTCTATAAATAAGATTGATACAGAATGAGGGGTAAAAAAGGAGAAATTAATATACACAATATTTTGCAGCAAGCAAGCTGGCAAACAGAATCTATCCCTAGCAGCTCAAGAAGGAAACAAAGCTCTGTGAAACTGGCGGTAAAGGAACGGGAGTAATAATTTCTGTGGTATCGTTGGGGATTAATTGGTGAGGATTTGGGAGAGAGTGGGACTGAGATGTGGATGGGGCTGTTCCCGCTGTACAATAACCCAGTACACTAGGGGAAGTGAGATGTTGATGGGGCTGTTCCCGCTGTAAAATAACCCAGTGGACTAGGGGAAGTGAGATGTGGATGGGGCTGTTCCCGCTGTACAATAACCCAGTGGACTAGGGGAAGGTCAGCTAAGGTCAGAGGGAGTGAAATCTGAGGAACACCGCATAATCCCAGTCCAGCCCAGACACAAATCAGTACTCTCACAACTCGCCCATAATGAGCTTCACTTTCACAAAGGACAAAGCCTAATTAGTCCCTCGACAGACTTCGCCCTCTTCCTCCTCCCTCTGCCTCTTGAATCGATAAACTGTGTGTTCTCCAAAATACATTTTCACAACATTACATACACAGCATCAAGGGCGTAGAAACGAGTTTGATATTGGGCGGGACGCACCATATTTTTTTCACAAATTGTTATTATTGGGGGGGGGGGCATGTTGCCAGTCTGTAACATTGGGGGGACATGTCCTTCCGCCCCCCCCCCATTCCTACGCCTTTGCACGGCATATATGCAAATGTTACATCTCATGTTACAATGGTACAACTGTAACTGGAGACACAATGTAACAGACAGCTGTTGTGTTTGACCAGTGTGTGTAGAGCAACACGTAGCTGCTGTCATGTTAGAGAGACAGGTCAGGCAAGTGAGGACACCACGACATAATTTTAACCTCTTGACGAGATTTCTAAATTGTTCCTTAATTTCTTCCACCCTCTAAAATAATATATTGTCTGGGATTAAGGAAATATTTGTACGATTGTACGGAAGTTAAAACCAACAAATCACATTTTGAGGTGTCAGATTAGGAGTTAGATGGCTCAGTGGTTAGGGAGTCAGATATGTAGTCAGACGTTTGCAGTTTCGATTCCTGACTGCCAAATGTTGCTGTGTCCTTGAGCAAGGCATTTACCCTAAGTTTCTCCTGGGATATTTCACTGTACTTAGTGTAAATCGCTCTGGATAAGAGCATCAGCTAAATGACTTAAATGTAAATGAGATTAAAATTCTCCATTGTTTTTTACTTTTCTCGCTCTCGGATGTAAAAAACTTTTGGTTACTGGTCAGATGTTAACTGCTGCCATCTGCTGGCCAGCTACTATAAAATATAATGTATTACGTAGTCCAGATGCAGGTATTGTCCTGTTGTTCAGATACAAACTAGGCCAAATATTCAATTTCACCTGAACAGAGCTTTTGGAAATAAATAAGATTTATTTCCAAAAGCTCTGACAAAAAAGGGATTATCATAATTTTAAAAAAACTAAATTTTGACTGCAACATTAACTCTTGAGTTTACTCTAGTCTGTTACAAAAACAAAGACTCTTATTATGGGTTAAATACATGTAGCTCTGTAACGGGCAAAGTTTATGGAAAAACTATGAAAAAGATATTCAATAGTTGATCACATGGCGTTGACTGTAAATAGCAGTATTATATATTCAAAGTCAACTCCATGTGCTCAACTATTGAATATCTTTTTCATAGATTTTCCATAAACTTTACCATATATATAGATATATTAAATAATAGTATTATATACACTGCTCAATAAAATAAAGGGAACACTAAGATAACACATCCTAGATCTGAATGAATGAACTAATCGTATGAAATACTTGTCTTTACATAGTTGAAAGTGCTGACAACAAAATCACACAAAAACGATCAATGGAAATCAAATATATCAACCCATGGAGGTCTGGATATGGAGTCACACTCAAAATCAAAGTGGAAAACCACACTACAGGCTGATCCAACTTTGATGTAATGTCCTTAAAACAAGTCTAAATGAGGCTCCGTAGTGTGTGTGGCCTCCATGTGCCCGTGTGACCTCCCTACAATGCCTGGGCATGCTCCTGATGAGGTGGCGGATGGTCTCCTGAGGGATGTCCTCCCAGACCTAGACTAAAGCATCCGCCAACTCCTGGACAGTCTGTGGTGCAAATGTGGCGTTGGTGGATGAAAGCGAGACATGATGTCCCAGATATGCTCAATCGGATCTAGTTCTGGGGAACGCGCGGGCCAGTCCATAGCATCAATGCCTTCCTCTTGCAGGAACTGCTGACACACTCCAGCCACAAGGTCTAGCATTGTCTTGCATTAGGAGCAACCCAGAGCCAACCGCACCAACATAGGGTCTCACAATGGGTCTGAGGATCTCATCTCGGTACCGAATGGCAATCAGGCTACCTCTGGCAAGCACATGGAGGGCTGTGCGGCCCCCCAAAGAAATGCCATCCCACACCATTACTGAACCACCGCCAAACCGGTCATGCTGGAGGATGTTGCAGGCAGCAGAACGTTCTCCACGACATCTCCAGACTCTGTCACGTCTGTCACATGTGCTCAGTGTGAACCTGCTTTCATCTGTGAAGAGCACAGGGTGCCAGTGGCGAATTTACCAATCTTGGTGTTCTCTGGCAAATGCCAAACGTCCTGCACGGTGTTTGACTGTAAGCACAACCCCCACCTTTGGACATCGGGCCCTCATACCACCCTCATGGAGTCTGTTTCTGACCGTTTGAGTGGACACATGCACATTTGTGGCCTGCTGGAGATCATTTTGCAGGGCTCTGGCAGTGCCGCTCCTCCTTGCACAAAGATGGAGGTAGCGGTCCTGCTGCTGGGTTGTTACCCTCCTATGGCCTCCTCCAAGTCTCCTGATGTACTGGCCTGTCTCCTGGTAGCGCCTCCATGCTCTGGACACTACGCTGACAGACACAGCAAACCTTCTTGCCACAGCTTGCATTGATGTGCCATCCTGGATGAGCTGCACTACCTGAGCCACTTGTGTGGGTCGTAGACTCCGTCTTATGCTACCACTAGGGTGAAAGCACCGCCAGCATTCAAAAGTGACCAAAACATCAGCCAGGAAG
Source organism: Umbra pygmaea (assembly GCA_016801145.1). Taxonomy (NCBI): domain Eukaryota; kingdom Metazoa; phylum Chordata; class Actinopteri; order Esociformes; family Umbridae; genus Umbra; species Umbra pygmaea. Next base: position 19,939 of record JACXGM010006955.1, on the reverse strand, counting down.
CATAGAAATTGAGAAGTGGTCTGTGGTCACCACCTGCAGAACCACTACTTTATTGGGGGTGTCTTGCTAATTGCCCATAATTTCCACCTGTTGTCTGTTCCATTTGCAGAACAGCATGTGAAATTGATTGTCAATCAGTGTTGCTTCCTGAGTGGACAGTGTAATTTTACAGAAGTGTGATTGACTTGGAGTTACATTGTGTTGTCTAAGTGTTCCCTTTATTCTATTGAGTAGTGTGTATATTACTATTATTTACTTCCTTTTTCTCCCCACTCCCAATTTGTAAGGTCCAACATTTGCTTATGATCTTGCTTCACCACAAAACTCTAAAGCAAGTGGAGGAGAGTCAAGAATCTAGACTAGTCCTCCAATGGTATCACAGAGATATTCCGCTTCACCAGTGTACACCCACACGTCCACCCCTGGTAATTGTAGCACTGAACCAATTTTAAACCACTGTGTGCTGGATCTCTGGACACTGTCTATTTGCCACAACCAGGGTTAATTTAGGCAATAATAGTAAAAAAAAAAAATTTATTTGACCAGCTGGGGTCAGTAGTTTTTTTTATGCTGGTACATGAACCATTGAACTGGTAAAGAGTTAACATCAACATACTCAGATACTCTCTCTCATGTATGTTGCAAATACTTTTTGTATTATTCTTTTAAAAGCTTTTGGGGGTTTTTACACTACAAAATACTTCCCAAAGTGCTAGATTATTTTCTATTGTAAACAGGGTAGTTTGATCCCTGAAAGGTTAAAGCTGCTGTATACTATATTATTTTCTATCGTAAACATGGTAGTTTGATCCCTGAATGGCTAAAGCTGCTGTATACTAGATTATTTTCTATTGTAAACAGGGTAGTTTGATCCCTGAATGGCTAAAGCTGCTGTAAACTAGATTATTTTCTATTGTAAACAGGGTAGCTTGATCCCTGAAATGTTAAAGCTGCTGTATACTATATTATTTTCTATTGTAAACAGGGTAGTTTGATCCCTGAATGGCTAAAGCTGCTGTATACTAGATTATTTTCTATTGTAAACAAGGTAGTTTGATCCCTGAATGGTTAAAGCTGCTGTATAATATATTATTTTCTATTGTAAACAAGGTAGTTTGATCCCTGAATGGTTAAAGCTGCTGTATAATATATTATTTTCTATTGTAAACAGGGTAGTTTGATCCCTGAATGGTTAAAGCTGCTGTATACTATATTATTTTCTATTGTAAACAGGGTAGTTTGATCCCTGAATGGCTAAAACTGTTTTATATTAGACAATAATATAAATACAGTACATATATATGATTATGACAAAAATAGACAGTTTTCTGGAAGTCTTCCCAGCCTCCCTCAACATCTCAGTGGTTGAGTGTCAGTATTTCCTCTCTGCAACTTGACAGTATCTAGTATTCACTTATGGGATCATATTCCAAATTTGTGGATAAATAGCAGACTTTTATTTCTTACTTTAATAGCTTCTGTTCAGATCTGCCATAAGTCAAAGCAACTTCTACATTTCATTTAGACTGTTGTCGTTTATTTATTTGAGTTTTTTTGTCATCTCCTTGTTTGTCTTCTGCCCTCTTGATTAATTAATTTAGTTATTTATTTAGATATTTAAATTTATTTACTGTCACAGTCGAAGCTACTGCTTTCCGTGGTGCTGAATTGACAGAGACAAATGTGAGGAACTTGTAATACAAACGGTACCTTAAGAAGGAAAATACTTTATTAATCAAAATGCCTCATGGGGCAAAACAACAATGGCGATGTCCCTTGAAACACTAACAAACACACACAAACTGAATTCAAACGATGACACGAAACAATGATTGACCTGTCAAACAAGAGACAGCGAGGCAGAAAGAGGAGCAGCCGACTGGCACGGGAGCATTTCGACTATGACCCAGTAGGAGAAGATGTTGTTTTTGGGGAGTGGGATAATGCCAAGTATGCTGCCATAAACAGCATCTGGGAACAGAATGGCTATGCTCGCCCCCCTAATAGCTATGGGGTGGTAGAAGAGGGCTATAGTCCTTTCCGGTTCCTCTACCAGGTAGACAGGATAGGCGGGGCTGCAGAGGGAGATATATCACCCACGACACAACCAGTGTTTTATCCCAAAGGATATTTGGGGAGGGCACAAGTGGCTACTACAGGCACGCTTGGACGGACGACGACAGAGAGGAGCAAGAGCAGAGCAACAAGGAGGATACCGGTGAAGAGGAGATGGACCTAATAAGCTGGGCGGTGCAAGTGGAACAAGGTGAAGAGGAAGGTGAGGGGGCCATGGAAGGTGATCTCCAGAGCGGAAGCCCTAGTTGGTTAGAGGTGCGCTCCCTCTCCACTCAACCATCCGGCCACCCTCACCAGCTAGAGTACCCCTCAGCGCCGGTCCCGCAACCTAGGAAATTGGGATTGCTGGTCGACCTTGAGGCTGTGAGGTATCCAGAGGCAGAAGACACCAGGAACACATCGGAGAACCCGCCTACTGAGACCGTGCTGGGGGTCCAGCGAGCTGCACCTCATCCTGGGGACCAGACCCCTGTATCTGAGGAGGGGGTGGAGACCCCACTCTTCTTAGATAAGCCTCCCTCAAGTCCTAAATTTGGATGCTGAAGACCCTTGGCTGCAACACTCATAAATTAAATCCAACATTCTGAGACATTGGTTTATGTATTGTCACATTATTTCCTGAAAATTACATGTAAACCATGATGAAAAATCTCCAAATTGGCATGAACAGGGGACCCTTTGAGCAGGTCAATATTAAAATAACATATTTCTCAATATTTTCCTATATATTTAAAAAACCCAGCCATTTGCCCCTTAAAAAATTGTTTTATGTGCAGGATGATGTCCTACCTCATTGCCAATGACAGTATACAAGATGAATGAAACCAAGAGAAACCTGAATCATGCCAAATCTTGCCTCTTGCAGAGAAAGGAGAGCGTGAGTAGGAGATTTCCATGAGCTTAGGAGCAGGAGCAACGTTTGGTAAATATTCGGATTAACTATTTTGTCATTTTGACTGTATGCCTCCACGTCCCCCGATTGCCGGCAAGCTTCTCATGGACTTTACAGTAATTTCTCTACTGTGCAACAGAAAGTTGCATGGTTATGACACAATAGTTAGCATATTTTCACAAAAACGGCTCCTACGGGGCCATGACGTGAAATACAAGGTAATGGAGCTTTTTATACATTGTCCTGTTTCTTTAGAAATTAACAATGGACAAATAGAGTCTTTAAATGCTTCGGATGTAAATTTATTTGCTGTCAAAGAGGCCTCTAAAATGAATGGAATGCTAACTTAAGGAGATAGCAAGGTAGCATCAGAATCCACCCAGGGCTGCTTCAACTTCCGGATGTAAGCCAACCCCAAATTCTGACCCTATCATCTGAACGTTGCAGCAGATATTCAGTCTCATCAGACCAGGCAACGTTTTTCAAAGTTAAAATTTGGTGGGCTCTTGCAAGTTGTAGCCTAATTTTCCTGTTCTTAGCTGACAGGATTAGCACCTGGTGTGGTCTTCTGCTTTAGCCCTTCAGCTTCAAGGTTCAAGGTTGCCTTTCTCTCAGCTCAAACCACTTTTTTTGGACCAGTCTCTGTAAATTCTAGCAATAGTTGAGAAAATAGAAACAGTTGGCAAAAAGACTATTCTAGAAGCTTTTTAGCAGGATGGGGTTTCAGCTGTGAGATTTTGTTATCTCCAAAAAACAGAACATTCCAAAAAAAGTAGAACAACGTATGTGGTTCAAATCCCTTAATTTCAGCATAATTAAAAACATGTATTTTTATTACTAAAGTTTGAAACATTCAGGCATGGGTTTTGAACTGCTCCCTGGGCCCTCACAGCTTGGATAAGCCTGAATAAGCTACAGTTAACTGCCAGAAAAAGAAGGGATTAGTTTCTTCTTTCCCCTTTCCTGTCATATCCCATCTCTCATTCAGTCATGCACATTATGGATTGATTTGCCATTTATTATACATTTTTCATCATTTGTAAGCATTCAGTAGACAGTAACATGGACAAAGGTAACTTTCCTGAAATCATATTCCAGCAAACACCCTTTTTGTCTGGGAACTCCTCTGAGCGTGTCATTATGCATTGTATTACCAGTGGTTACTGACAAAAGCCAGATCATTGAGTGCCATTTGCTGTAGTTTATACCAGTGCGAGAGGAGCAGCACCTCCTGTGGAAGGAGTGAGTCTGTGTTCCTGAAGTGCTTGTATAACTGCTACTAGGGTGTGACTGACCTCTTCCCCAACACCATCTGCCTTACACTAAGTACAGACACAAACAGTACATCGTCAAAGAAAGATATGTTATTAGACTGTAGTACACATTAATATATGCAGTGACTTCCTATAGCATCATTAACATATTGTAACTGTAGTACTCATCTCCCCTATTTCTGGAAAAGAGCCGTGGTTATTTATATATAAGCTTTATATAAACTTTATATAAGGTTATGGAGAACACTTGATTTGCTGTGCTTTACTGAGTTGATCACTGTGGCATCATCTGGCTAAGACTTCTATGATCAAGATTATGGGGAGTTTGTCCACTGACTGAATGCATCCCAATTACACACCAGTACATAGTGAAACAGTTCAGACAGGGAATTCGAGTGAGTGTAGGCTCAGCGGCAACAGATTCCCAATTAGTCATGCGCTGCTCTTTAATTTGTCAGTCTTGCTGTGGGTTGTTCTCTGGTATGCAGTCAGTGGTTTGTGTCTGTTTGCGCATTTCTTTTTTCCCCATTCGTGATGTCCTGCCACGATCGGTGTGAGTGTGAGGTCCGTGCTCAGGCGGAGACGTCGAGTTTGTGAAGCCTCTGGGGGTTGGTGTCTGGGGCTCTCGAGCTGGGCGTGTGGGTTTCTTGCTTGGCCAAGTCCCCTGTTGTTCTCAGTTTGGACTCAGTTGTTTTGGATGAGGTGTGCCTTTTGGACTTGCGCTCCGGTCACTTATGTGGAACGGTGGTTGGGTTTTTCCTTGTTTAACAATGTTGAGGTGGTTAGTTCTTCAAATCAAATCAAATTTATTTTATAAAGCCCTGTTTACAACAGCAGTCGTCACAAAGTGCTTTGACAGAAACCCGGCCTAAAACCCCCAAGAACAAGCAGCACAAGTGATGCAAAGTGGCTAGGAAAAACGCCCTGGTAGATGGAACCTAGGAAGAAACCTAGAGAGAGGCCAGACTCAAGGGGGTGGCCAGTCCTCTTCACCTACCGGGTGGGGAATCTGAAGCTACAGCCCTTGTATTAAGGTCACGTTGTTAATCAGTGTTCAATTATTGTCCAAAAATGAAGATAGGAATGGATGGGCTGTGACCACAGTCTTTGGGTAGCTCCAACACAATTCGGTGGTCTTGGGCAGGGAGAACGCAATGCTCTCTGAAGATGTACAGCTTTGGATTCCCAGGGGGAAGTGTAGAGCAGTAGTCTTTTCCTGCTTCTCTTCAAGTTTTACTGACATTGCTCTTCCCGCAGGTTTTTGAGGTTTTTTTCAGTACGAGTGTTTTTTTCAACATGGGCTTCCAAGTTGCATTACTAACTGAGGTCATTCCTCTATTACATTTGTCACTAACGTCCTCAGGTGTTTGAAGTGGGTTAGTGTAACTAATGATTTCAATATTATGGGATGAACATTTCAGGAAGTGGCCTGGTGCCCTGTTTATTTCCAATTTCAGGTATTTCACACTTGTGCCCATTGATTTTCAATGTTCTGAGATTGCCCGTCATTCTAGAATGCAATATATGAATGGACTCATAGCTGCAGCCATAGTAGAGTCCAAAGGGATAACAGAGATTTTCAGTCTTTTCCCTATTTCCAAAAGGTAGCATCACAAGAACACCTCACAACCTTTTCTTTCTCCGTACACCAGCCATGTTAAGGTGGTTTTACAAGAGAAGAAAAGTCCTCATAATGGAATGAGAAATGTTTTTCTCCCCTCCTGTTGTTTTGTGCCCCACTGGGGTAGCTGTGTTTCATTTTTGTGGTTAGTACTACCATTCACTGGCTGTGTTTTCAACTTTCTCCACAACAATATGAAACACTGAGTTTTCCTTCTGAAAGACTTTGCTCACAGTTGCGTCTGCTGGTGATTCCACTGATAAAGAGTGAGATGAGGATCCCCCATTGACAAGGATACATGAACGCTCTGGTGGCTTTTTGTTTATTTATTTTTTTAAATTATTTTTATTATTGTTGTTATCAATTATCATCTAATTCTCATAAATCAATCACATAATGGGGTTCAATATGTTTTCAAAGAGTTGAGTAATGACAGAGTTGAGTAATGACAGAGTTGAGTAATGACAGAGTTGAGTAATGACAGAGTTGAGTAATGACAGAGTTGAGTAATGACAGAGTTGAGTAATGACAGAGTTGAGTAATGACAGAGTTGAGTAATGACAGAGTTGAGTAATGACAGAGTTGAGTA
>JACXGM010006954.1:19399-31840 GCA_016801145.1 Umbra pygmaea | reverse complement strand
ATGTACATCCCTGAGCAGCGCTTTGGCACTGGCGTTGACAAGCCAAAATTCCCCACCCTCTTGCCAACCACCAGCTTGGCTGATCTCGCCAATAAGGATTGCTGGTTTGGGATACACCAGCTGCACATCGATCCAGAAGTTGTCTCTCGATGTTAAGGAATGGCGACCAATCCTGCGTTCAAAAAAAGTGAGGTCAATGTACGTGCAATGAATGTGGTCAATGACTGTGCCGAGCATGGCGTCAAGCTCACATCCGACTTCGTCGCAGTGGCAAGGAAGGAGCAGCACCTGCAGAATGTGCGGCAGGCAGTTGAACATGACTGCAACCAACAGCCAAACCTTCGCCACAGGCCAATCCCTGAATAGGACGATTACTCTTGGGTGGCGGGTGGGGAGACATATCTGGGGGGAGACGCACTGGCTAGGTTCAAAGTTCAGGTTCCATTTCCTCTCCTTTTCTCCCTGGTGATGTTGCTCAGTAGAGCAGACTCTGGCACAGACTGAGCAATTAAATTTAAAGTTTAGTTAGTGTCAGATCTTACCATTAGGTCCTGTTAGTTGCCAGTGAGTTAGCCACTAGAGAGGGTTTGTTCTTTTAAGTGTGTCAGTATTGCCCCTTGTGTTTAACAATAAAGTAAATTAAATGTTATGTGTCCGACATCCATCACTGCTGGACAAAATTCAGGGTAATGTCCCATTGACCTCCATTCATTTTGTTTATAGGAAAAATGAATGGAGAATCTTGAAAGTTGTTTTCTGAGAAATGCCCAAGTTGCCCAAAGGGCAAACAAACACCTTTTACTTTGATAACCCTATAGAACATGTTACTGTATAAACGTTCACTGTACTTAACATTTCCAGGTCAACCTTTTGGCAGTTAGACAAAAAATTGCAAATTTTTTGAAATTTCGCCAAAGTTCATGTGTTAGGTGGCACCCCTAAATCTCAATGGAATTCCTCAAAACTTTGCAAAAGTTATTTCTATGTTAATTGGAACAAAATGTAATGCCAGCCAAATTGTTATTTTGAAATTAAAATTTCCCATTCAAATTTGATGCACCCTAGTATATATGTATATCCGTTGTGCACTCACTTCTCCTGTTCGCCTGTCACTACATTGCGTGAATGTATGTGTCGCGGACTGCAAAATAAATATGAGCATTCTCCTTCACCACACCTACACATTGTGACAACACTTACAATGCACTTATTGACATAAATTGGGGTGAACTATTCATTCTGGAGTGGTACTGTGTATGTTATTGCAACAAATTTTGGGGGTACAGAATTTTTTTTTATTTAGTCTTAAACCAGGTTATATAAACACATGTTCTGCTATGCCATTCAACTGGTTTAAACTAGCTTTTTTAAGTAATCTAAATGTAATGGAATATAATCAGGTTATGTTATTGATTTTAGGATATCCAAAAGTTACGTAAATTACTACAATTATGGATTGGTAAAAAGAAAGTTTAATGGATTACATTTAAAATGTGACCTATGCAACCCTGTAAATCAAACACTATTTTAAGTACATCTTGTTGACTTCATTTGTCCCACAGCTCTCTAGGAACTTCTCCTGAGGAGCTTCTTGGCTGATTCCTTGAACTCCTCTGTCTTTAGGACATATATGATGGGGTTGAGCATGGGTGGAAGCACTGAGGTCAAGGAGATGTTTAAGGTCCGTATGTGTGCAGGTATGAATGAGACAAAAAGGCAGGCAATAGTAAAAGGCAAGTAGAATATAGCAACAAGTATCAGGTGTGAGGTGCAGGTCTTTATTGCCCTGTGTCTGTTAATAAAGAGACAAATAGGTATATTTAGATATTGTGGTCATGCCAAACACACCACCACTGAAAAGGGATGTTTAAGCCTAAAAGGTTCAGGATACAATTATAATAAATGATAGTTGGAATTAATTACATTTTCTTATTATTGTAAATATGACCTGGGCTAAATGGTTCTAATTGAAAGTGCACTAGGAAGGCAATCACTGCATAAACAGGCTAAATGTTTAAAATGCATTATTGTTTAGACATGTTTGGATCAACTTGACTTGCATCTGATTTCTTTCACACTAATCATCCTAAACTGAAGCATTTAGTCAATCAGCTAATACATATTATTAATACACTGCACAAATTAACTTATGACATGCACACAAGGAGGCGCTGTGTGGCTTCAACCCCTGACTACCATGACATATCTTGTTCTGCAAATCCGCCTCTATGCCTCACACAACCCAAGAGATGACATGTTAATTAATATGATCAACATGTAAATGTATGGCACTTATCAGTGTTCCTACTCACCTGTCCTGAGGCAGTGTGATGGTGAAGAGGGCGTGGATGATACAGATGTATGATGCTATGATTAACATCATGGGTATATATAAGACTAAACAAGGGTTTAGGTAAGAAATTACAAGGGAGGGTAACACATCAGAACAAACGGATGCCAGCTGTAAGAGGGGGTCACAGAAGTAGCTGTCGATCACCAAAGACCTGCAATACAACATAATGCAATACATCTTTACTTTCCATATGTTACAGTTAACGGATATTTATTGTCTACAAAAATGGTCTGGGATTTAAATTGAAAACATTATAGCTAAAGGGCAACCTCATTTGTCACTAAGCTACTTACCCACAGAAGGAGAGTCGAGTGATGGAACCAATAACTATTAATATCACTAACAAGGCCAACAGCCAGGCAGCACCAGTCAGCTTTAACATGGACCTGTAACTTACTAACATGTGGTATCTGTATGGACAGTGAATATAAGTTATTTAGTATTCATACACTGAACAAAAATATAAAAGCAACACTTTTTTTGCCCCCATTTTTCTGGAGCTGAAGTCAAAGATCTAAGACTTTCTATGCACACAAAAGGCCTATTTCTCCCAAATGTTTTTTCACAAATTTGTCTAAATCTGTGTAAGTGAGCACTTCTCCTTTGCTGAGATAATCCATCCACTTCACATGTGTGGCATATCAAGATGCTGATTAGACAGCATGATTATTGCACAGGTGTGGCTCAGATATAGTAATTCTCATTTAAACATGAACAATGAGGAAATTCTATAATGTTTCTATGATCGTTTGAAGTATTTATTTGAAGGTCTACCTCATCATTCAGCTCTCTCACTCAGGGACAACAGGGTTGAACTAGCATGAGTGCTACAGCAAAAGGCTTTTTGTCTGTGCAGTTGAATGTGTAGTATACAACTTTGTGAAATAAAGATATTTTCTGTGAAAAACAAATGTTCTTTTAAGAAAACCCCCAAAGCTGGAAGCCCTTTTGCTTTTGGTACAAATAGTAAACCAAAATAGTAAAATAGTATGATAAAATAGTAAACATTCAGTATGATAAAATAGTAAACATTCAGTATGATAAAATAGTAAACATTCAGTATGATAAATGTCACTTTTCAAACATCTATGCCTATGTGAAAGAAATAAGATCACATGCTTCTTTCCATCCCAGTGGTAGTGAGATGTGTGAGATGTGTTTAAGATATAAAATAATGCAGTCTTCTTCTAAATTCATTTTTCAAAAGTATGTTTTCAATAATGCAACTGACTTTAGTTATACAAAATGTATATGTTATGAACCAAAAGAAGTTGGGCTTTACACAAATTCTTTATTTCACAAAGTTGTATCAAATGTATTCATCTACACAGCCCCATATAACCTATTGACGTGGCACTCATGCTAAATCGACCCAGTTCTCTCCGAGTGAGAGCGCTGTTGATTAGGGAGACCGTCAAATATGTACTTCAAACTGTTACTGTGTGGGCATCAGGCAGGGCAGGTTTTGTTGTAGGGGGGGCGGAGAGGGACGTTCTGTTCAATGGGGTGGGGGTATATGGGGTTGGTTTTGATGGAGGGGGAATACAATGTATATTTATATTTTTCACTTTTTCATCTCTGAAATTATTAATAAAAATAAAATGTTTATAATTTATTTATCATTGATTTATCATTCAATCAATTTAGAAACTTATAGAATTTATTTGTTCCCCTTTAACAGATTTTTTCCTATCGAGATTATGTACTTTATTTTATTACTTTTAATTGAGTAATTTATTTAAATGATTTGATAGACATTTTATCTGATACCTGAGTGGGCAGCAGATAGCCACCAGTCTGTCATAGGAGAGGATAATGAGGGTGAAAGACTGCATATGGAGGAAGAGGAAGTAGAAGAATAGGCTGGTGAGACATTTTTCATAGGAGATGAACTGTCTGTTGAAGAGGAACATATCCAGGATCTGGGGGACCAGGGCTGTGGTCTCACATACATCTGTGAAGGCCAGGTTGAACACTGCGATGTACTTGGGGCTGTAGGGTGAAATCATGACATGATTATCACTATGAGGGAATAACGGGGAATGATGTTTTAATCACTGTTGGTGTGATATACAGCAGTGTTTCTCAAACCTCTCCTCTGGGACCCCCAGCCATCTCACAGTTTTGTTGTAGCCCTGAACAAGCTCACCTGATTGAAGCAGGTAAGGGCTTGATGATTAGTCAAAAAGTTGATTCAGGTGTGCTAGCTCTGGGATACATCTAATATATGGCATGGCTGGGGGTCCCCCAGGAGAGGTTTGAGAACCACTGATATACAGGACTGTGCAAAATGTGTTAGGCACCCCAGATATTATTTGACATAAATGTAGTTTTAATGATTAAGAGTTTGTATTCTGCAGTACAATTTAAAAGGACCAATGTATATTTTTCCAAACCTTCATTTGACATACAATCACCTAAAGGATTATTAGAAACACCCGTTCAATTTCTCCTTAATGTAATTATCTACTCAAACAATCACATGTCAGTTGCTTCAATGCATTTAGGGGTGTGGTCCTGGTCAAGACAATCTCCTGGACTCCAAACTGAATGTCAGAATGGGAAAGGTGATTTAAGCAATTTTGAGCATGGCATGGTTGTTGGTGCCAGACAGGCCGGTCTGAGTATTTCACAATCTGCTCAGTTGCTGGGATTTTCACGCACAACCATTTCTAGGGTTTACAAAGAATGATGTGAAAAGGGAAAAACATCCAGTATGCGGCAGTCCTGTGGGCAAAAATGCCTTGTTGATGCTAGAGGTCAGAGGAGAATGGGCTTCAAGCTGATAGAAGGGCAACTTTGACTGAAATAACCACTTGTTACAACCGAGGTATGCAGCAAAGCCTTTGTGAAGCCACAACACTCACAACCTTGAGGTGGATGGGCTACAACAGAATTTGCAAGAGCTCACCAAAATTGGACAGTCGAAGACTGGAAAAATGTTGCCTGGTCTGATGACTCTCGATTTCTGTTGAGACATTCAGATAGTAGAGTCAGAATTTGGCGTAAACAGAATGAGAACATGGATCCATCATGCCTTGTTACCACTGTGCAGGCTGGTGGTGGTGGTGCAATGGTTTGGGTGATGTTTTCTTGGCACACTTTAGGCCCTTTAGTGCCAATTGGGCATCGTTTAAATGCCACTGCCTACCTGAGCATTGTTTCTGACCATGTCCATCCCTTTATGGCCACCATGTACCCATCCTCTGATGGCTACTTCCAGCAGGATAATGCACCATGTCACAAAGCTTGAATCATTTCAAATTGGTTTCTTGAACATGAAAATAAATTCACCTTACTAAAATGGCCCCCACAGTCACCAGATCTAAACCAAATAGCATCTTTGGGATGTGGTGGAACGGGAGCTTCGTGCCCTTGATGTGCATCCCACAAATCTCCATCAAATGCAAGATGCTATCCTATCAATATGGGCCAACATTTCTAAAGAATGCTTTCAGCACCTTTTTGAATCAATGCCACATAGAATTAAGGCAGTTCTGAAGGCGAAAGGGGGTCAAACACAGTATTAGTATGGTATTCCTAATAATCGTTTAGGTGAGTGTATATTGCAATGCTAGAGAGAGTTATTTATACAGTTGTTAAGGAAGTAATGATGATCCAATAAATGATTGCACCTAGATCAATCCTAATAGCAGCAATATCCTTGCCTGTGAAGCCCTTTTTGTGCAAAGCAATGATGTTGGCACATGTTTTCTTGCAGGTAACCATGGTTGACAGAGGGAGAACAATTTCAAGCACCACCCTCCTTTTAAAGCTTCCAGTCTGTTATTCTAACTCAATCAGCATCACAGAGTGATCTCTAGCCTTGTCCTCGTCAATACTCTGACCTGTGATACAGAGACAATCACTGAGATGATGGCAACTGGTCCTTTTGTGGCAGGACTTTTTTAATTAAGTTAATTTTCTTAGGAAAGAGGGACTATGCAACTCATCTGATCACTCTTCATGAAATTCTGGGGTATATACAAATTGCCATCAGCAACACTGAGGCAGCATAACCTGTGACAATTTGTATTTGTGACATTCGCAAAGGTTTTGGCCACGCCTGTAGACCAGTTCAATGGATTAAGTGGTTTTCATTTAAAGGTTTTAATTAGAGGCAGGTAGGTAACCAGTTAGAATCCAAGGCCCGAATGGACAATCATTGATCCCAGACCTTGGTTGTTGTATGTTAGGTCATATTGTGTGTCTAAACAAACCATCACATTTCCATCCAATAAAAATAATATGATAACTTTATGACAATTAGGATGCTGAGATTCAAACTTTCACCTTTCCTTCATTTAGCAAATGAAGAATTTACAAACTGTGATCTTAACAAATTAGTTACTTGGAATAATAAATGTCTGATTACCTGTGAAGACTGCGGTCCAAGCAGATGATGAACATGACACAGCTATTTCCCATCTAAACTCAAAACAGACACATATTTTTAGTATTTAATGAAGATACCAAAAACATGTATTAAAATATATAATAGATATCAATCTCTTGCTTAAGGGATCCCCCATGTCACATAAACATATTTTAGCTTTATACAATTATCTGGAACCTAGGAAACCCTGTCAGAAATATAAATAGAGGAAAATGCAATCAGAAAAAAGTAATTTGAGCTTTATACCAACAACACTTACCTGAGATGACACAAATATAATTATAAACACTATAGTAGTATAATGACACTGCAGTGTATTCATTAAAAATTTTATGTGCACATATTCCACAGGTATGTTTTCACAAGTAAGTAAAACATGTTTGAGATTATTAACTGGATCAAGCTATGAACTTACCAGAGTGATGATGTATACCAAGCAGAGGAAGACATAGTAATACTTTATGTGGGGGATGCCTGTGAAACCACTGAGGAAGAAGTAAGCTGGTCGGATGATGGTGGTGGTGTTCTCTGTCTGGCTGAGGTCAGAGGTCAGGGAACTCATGCTGATTGATGGTGGTATAAGTTCCCACTGGCTGGTAATAATCTGTTGAAAAGTTATTTCAAACACATAGGCACATTACTTCATGCTACTTAACTTGAAAAATATAATGTATGCATCAATATTGCCAAAGGAATTATCCATGGTCAACAAATAAACTCCACAAAATTTGTTTGAAAAAAAATATCAATACTCTATAATTTGTTTCACGTACAATTCCAGCTGTTAACACTTGAGTCAACATTTATATATCAATGTGGGTATGAATTTATTAATTTTTTTAATAGAAATACAGTATATCCCCACAAAAGTACAAAAAGTCAAATGTATGAATATATATATATATATACACATACATGAGATTTAGAAATTAATGACACAAGTACTTACACTATATTAAGGATTACCATTTACTATATGAACCAATGATTCATTATAAAGTCTTAATTCATCTTACCACAGTCTATCTTTAGTAGTCTGATGATGTCTACTGGCCTGAAGACCAACATGTTGTGCTGGCTCTGAGACACTTCTACTATTATACCTTCAACATTACTTGAGTTTTCCCTTTGGGCAATAGTTGTTTATGGTATGCGTAGATAGAGCAGTGGAGACATGCTAGCTTAATGCAAAAGGGGCTCAGTGGTTAAGGAGTCAGAATTATAACTGGAAGGTTGCTGGTTCAATTCCCAACTGTGCCAAATTTCAATGGGTTTTTGAGCAAGGCACTTTAACCAAAGTTGCTCCACGACCATTTCACTGAAAGTCACACTGGATCTGAAGAGCATCTGCTAAATTACTAAGACAATGCTACATATTAAAACTTGTTTTTTTGTTGTTCTAGGGTGGCTGAGGGAAAGGCCTGAGTTGATTCATTTACAACAATATCCTTTTTGGATTGTTGAATTAGTTAGACCTTGACAATTTTAGTTGTAGTTGTTTCAAAATTGACAGCATTTAATTTTTATTATCTCAAACCATCAGTAAATTATAAAACACACACAAAAAATAACCACAATCATGCATCAGAATGAACAAGTAACAGAAAATAGAAAATACTAAAGTCAAATGATAGGCTCGAGAAGGAGCAGGTGGAAGCATACTGCCTATAAAATCCTGCGCCTACTTCACAATAAAATAGTCTCCAAAAACAAGTAGGCTATATGCACAGGGGCATCAGACTGGGGGTAAAATCATTACTGCTTACCAGGGCCCAAGGGGAGAGAGGGCCCTTGAAAAGTCTGAAATATATATTTTTTTACCTGTATATTTTCATTTCCTAATTTAATTTCATAATGCATGTAAGATGAAATGTAAAGTTATTGTATTGGCTGAATAACTTGGTTGACTGACTGACTACATTTTGTATACAAAAAAAGACTACGGTCTTTCCCACCCCTTGCTAATGCGCCAAATGGTTTAGTCCATCTGCACACATTTGTTTAGTTCAGTTGAGCATCTGGTGAAGCGAAAACATCTGCTGTAGAAATGTAAAGTTAAAAGTTTCAGGACAGAGAAAGAAAGGTTTATATTTTTACTGATTATAGTGCAGCGATTTTATCAAAGAGAGCTAAGTATTTAAAGTTCTCCCTTCATTTTTCCAGCTCGCCTTTGTGTGGAACATAATGGTAAACAGCTTCAATTTGACTCACCGCAGGAAGCTAAGAAGTGATTCGACCGGCACTTTCGGGAACCATGAACTTGATATGTCCATGCTGTCAACTGTATTATTATTTTGCCCAGTTTGCTATGTAGCTTTTTCTTTTCTTCATCGTTTTAAGGGAGCTGCTCTCTTAGCCATAAGAAATTTCGTACACTGCCTTACAGTTTTTTTTTAACAGAGTCATTCTAAGTTATTTCCCACCCAGGATCGGTGGCCAACTCAACGTTATTATTGTATCTCGGAGGAATTATTATTATTATTATTATTAATCAATTACACTGTGCAGGCATTGTGTCCTGTTGGTTCCTGTTGGTGTCCTTCACTCAGGGAAGTACTGAGGTAATTGTCTGATTTATTTATGTACTATTTTTGTAACAGATTGACCTTATTGTTAGTAAATATACTAGTAGGCTCAACTTAATTTGTTTTCTCATTGCTAAATCCTTTTTGGAGTGATGTTACTATAATTGTTTTTTTAGAGGGGCAGAGCTTATTACCACATTGGTGGTAGATTGGAACCTCTTGTCTTACCCTAACCTGGTCTATGTTTAAGATTACCTGCTGTCTCTGTCATTCAGTGAGCAGAGACTTTTAGTTTGGGGGAACGGGCTTGGGAATATGTTTGTGCTTGATTTTTGTCCTTGTTTTGTTTTCAGGTTCATGTGTTATTGCAATTTTATGTTTGTATGTACTGTCTAATAATGGGTTATATATACAGATTGGATGGCTAGGAACATTATGTTTTCTGACCTTATCTTTTTTCTGGAGCTATTCATATATTTCCAATGGCAAGCATGTCAATAGCTGACAGAAGCAGAGCTGGGGGCGCTTCCACTGTTAAATTCTTAGCATTCAGTATCCCGCCCGCGGGAGATTCCCCCCCCAAAAAACTGTACTAGAATCACAGTTCACAAGTCCAATTTTTAGGTTATATATATACAGAAAGCTTAGACCCTCGGGAATGTAGCATGTCTCCATTTTACAGTAGCTATAACAAAAATAATAATTTCCCCTCATAATGTGAGCTACGTGCCTTGTTCACATGCACCTCAAATTAAATTAAATGTCAAACTAGAAACAAGGCTAACACCCTTATTTTTTGGGTAATAAATAAATGTCTTATATGTCCTAAAACTTAGAATCTTGGGATTCTAGCAAATTAATTCACAACGTTATGACTACTTAATGTCAGATACGCGTCTTGAAAACATAGACGTTTTTTTGTCACTTCATAGAAAATACAATAAGGAATAAAATCAAAGCTCACAAATGCAATATTTAAGTTATATATACACATGTCTCATATGTCTTTAAAGCCTAGAATGTTTGGGTTCTAGCAAATAGCTTGGGTTTTAAAATAGCTATGACAACAAGATAATTATTAGTCATAATGTGTAGTAAATAGCCAGTAACTGAAGCTGTTAGCTTGTTCACTGTAATGCCCAGCCCTGTGTGGGCTGGCCAAAGGACTTATGAGTTCATGGTTGCTTCCTCGTGTGCTATGTTTTAGTTCCCCCTAGTGTCCTTTCAGTGCCTAGCATGTTGGTTTAGTTTTCCGTTCTCCCATAGTTCCCCTTCTGTGTTGATTGTGTCCTTTTCCCTCCACAGACCTGCGTCTGTAAATTAGGGAATGCATTTGCGTTCGTTGGGCGGTTCAGCAATAAGAAGAGGCGTGTTCAGGCGCAAATGTTCCCTGGTGCTATCTTGCCGTTCCCGAAAACAATTCCACCACTGACCAGGAAAAACCTGGTTAAAAGTCAATGGCGTGTTATTCATATGCTATTTAAAGGGTGCATGCTTAACCATAATGTAGCATGTGCACAACGCGCATACACTTTGCTCCTCTCATCTACACAAATGTAGCAGTTCTTTATTATTGCAATACGTAATTAAAAGAAAAAATATTACCAAACGAGGGAAGTCATTGTGGTGTCCGAAAATGTGAAAAAAATAGATATACATCTAGTGTACACATTTACTCAAATTATTCAGAATTAATTATTTGCACTGATATACATCAACCTCAAGGGAACCCATTCAATCAACATACAAGTCATTTGCAATGCTAATAGTAAAATCACCCATGTCTTTGCGAATTAGGACTCATTCATGGCAACTTTGCCATGAGGAATCCCCCCTTGGATGGCTGACTGTAAAGGGGACAACGGCTATCCGTTAAAGACATGGTTAATGATGACATGTGACGTGATGTTGAAATGCATGTGCCGTTGCAACTTAACCCAAATGCCCAGAAATACAGAACGGGAGAGGAAAGCTTATTTGACAGAAGAGTAATATTGGTCTAATTTTAGACTACATTGCAAAAATATTACCATGCATTCATAACCTCGTGATTTAGTGAGAGTGAGTCCAAAACATCGGAAAGTAGGCTATGTCTTGTGACATTTCTTTATTTACATTTTGTAAAGAGAAAAATCAATAACAATCCGCCATGGAACAAGCCTGTCTGCTCTTAAAGGGAATGTGAGATGACGCTCTGATCGGTTTATTGCACGTTACGCCCAAACCACACCTATGACTAATGAAGCTACCTCAGACCTACCCATTTTAGATTTGCGTTGGGCGCAGGAGTCATTTATCCCACCGGTAAAATGGCAACAGCACCCGGGACCCTCCCACAATGTCACTTGCGTTTCGCGTTTTATACTTGCATTTTAGATCATTAAAATAGTAGAAGGACACAGTGAGGCTCCCCGTCTGAGTACTACACCTAGTAGCTTTCAGGCTACCCCAGCTAGCTCCCAGGCTAGCACTCTCTCTAGCTCCCAGGCTAGCGCTCTCTCTAGCTTCCAGGCTAGCGCTCTCTCTAGCTCCCAGGCTAGTGCTCTCTCTAGCTCTTAGGCTATTGCTTTCCCTAGCTTCCAGGCTAGGTTCCCTAGTTCTCAGGTCCAGGGTGGTAGTCCACCATACAGGGCTCACCATCTGAGAGTTAGTACTCCCAATGTTCCCCTCTACTTCCCTAGCTCCCAGGCTAGATCCCCTAGCTCCCAGGCTAGATTCCCTAGCTCCCAGGCTAGATCCCCTAGCTCCCAGGCTAGCTCCCAGGCTAGCCAGGCTAGTATTCTTAGCCCCGCTAGCTACAAGGCTAGCTTTATATGCTCCTCTAGCTGCCAGGCTAGCTCCCCTAGCTTCCAGGCTAGCACCCCTAGGGCTCCTGTTCATGCCCCTAGGGCTCTTCATGCCGCTAGGGCTCCTGTAGTTACCCCTAACCCCTCGGTCAAGGGTGTTAGCCCCCTGTCTAGGGCTCTCTGTCGAAGTGTTAGGGCCCCCCTTCTCAAGACGTCCGCCAACCCAAGTTCTCGGATGTCTGAGAGAGAGGAGGTGGAGATGCCTGCCCTCATAAGTGGGTCTGCACCCTCTGATCTGGTGTTTACAGCCTGCTCTCTGCCACAGTCTTCAGCATCAGCCTGCTCTTCGCCACCACAGTCTCCAGCAGCAGCCTGCTCTTC
>JACXGM010006953.1:20358-31740 GCA_016801145.1 Umbra pygmaea | reverse complement strand
AAAAGTGCTTAGAGCTGCTAAATGTATTTGTAGTTTGTTGATTTCCAAGTATAAAACTTGTTGAAATGTTTTCAGTGTGTGTGTATCCGTTTTTTTACATTTCCATCTCATTTGACCAAAACCGTGATAATATTGATAACCGTGATAACTTTGGTCACTATAATCGTGATATGAAATTTTCATACCGTCCCATCCCTAAATTCTACCGGTTTCACTGTATATGACGGTATTTAATTTTTTTTCCATGCATAATCAGGGGTTCCCAGTATTTTCTACTGGCTGAGATAGGAATTATTGCAGTAGATTCGTACATTTTTTGGTATTCCAAGACGTGCTTGCGGCTAATGTGGTGGAGCAAATTGCTTGTATCCGATGTTGTGAGTAGAATTTACAGCTGTTGCACCAAATAAAAATAAGACTAGTCGTACTTAAGTCCACCGTAAGCAACGTGCGTCCGTGAAATCAGAATATTACTAGTGATAGTTGCTACGTGAGATGACTCTACAGTGTAACCCTATGGGGCGAATATGCTATCTTGAAATAAATCGCTTATTTTCACTATTACAGGCACATACATGTTATTATCAACGTTTGTCAATATGTAGAAGGCCCTTACGGAAATATTCCAGTGCATATTTACCTTTTATATCGTAAATGGGCCTCTAAAATTGCTCATTGTAGGGAGTGAACATGTTGCCTAATAAGTCTCTGAGTAGTGTTTACCTTTTCTCTTCAGTCTCCCGAGTCCTGACACATAGCTAACCTTTCGTAGTTCATCCATCGCCGACGACAGGTTAAACTTACTCGATGGCAAAAATTGTAACTGTAACTAGTGCTGCAATGTACAGTAATGTACTGCATTGTTAGGCTATTATTATTATTAACACCAGACATCGATAAACCCTTCCCATGTTGTAGGCTAAAAAAACACATTCATTTCACATACAGCTCCCTCACTTTTCTGGTTCACGGGGGAACTTGTAATTTTCTTCCCCGCTTCCCGGTCTTTCATTGCAGTCAAACGCGCCACAGTTGTGCATTTTTTTTCAGTGATTTCTGTAATATTTCAAATAATGTATTACATTTTTTCCACTATTCGCTGCACTATGTCAGTGGGAATCAGCTGAATGTTGGGCTCCAACATGGAGTCCACAAAATACGTGACCACCTCAAAAACAATCGCATAACGGGATAGCTCAGAACACTCGATTCCCTAGTTGGCCGTACTCTCTCTATTATATGTCTCAGTTTAAAACGTTCCAATGTCGCCCCCTGGCAACCGTTTTATTCCATAAGCCATAAAGTGTAAAAGAAAAGAGAAGCTACCATTAAAATACTTGCATTACATTGGCTTAAAAATATATTATTTTCATGTAATTATAAATTCCACTAATAATAAATAGATCCCTAAATTTGATGTGCCTGCAAGAGAATTGTAAATAGCTAATCCCCTTTACTAATTTGTTCTGAGTTACAAAGCCAAATAATGTGTGTGTTTGCTGTGGTGCACTGCGGTACGAAAAATACATGGAATTAGCTGCTTTAACCAACTTTAGTTAGACAAAACAACTAACATTGTCCTAACTTGAGATAGATAACAGAAAATATATTCACAATTCAGCATGAGGAAGGGCAGTGAAGCGTCAGTCTTAACAAGCATTAATGTTCAATACTGTAGTGATGGAAAACAATGTTTTGGGATGGATCGCACAACTGAAAGTGACTGATTAAGATTTGTTTGTAACGTAGTTAGTACCGTTTTAACAAACAACACGTTGGCTATTTCCAGGCATTTGATTGATAATCCATGTAGTTCGCTACTAACGTAAATAATGTGCCCTGTTCCTTCGATTGAACAAAACGGTCTTTCTCCAAAGAAATTACAGCAAAATCTTAATGCCATTAGAGAGTCAGAAAAACAATACATTTTAAATAATTTATATAAATCAGCATCTTGTGCCCTGGCTGTGCCTGCTGGCTACTAGGCGTAGCTCATTGAGAGCTTAGATGTGATGTGACATGAGCAATGTGTCTGAACGTGGCAATTCATCTTGTAGCTTTGCCAAGAGAAATCTGAATCATTCCGAATCTTGCCTCTTGCAGAAACAGAGAGAGTGAGTAAGAGTTGTCCGTGAGCGTAGGAGCAGGAGCAAATCTTGGTAAGTATTCTGATTCATTATTTTGTCATTTTGATTGTATGTGTAATGACTTGAATATAGGGAGACATTCATAACTTTGTAAACTTTACTTAATTGAAGATCGCATAGCAGCCACATCTAGCTCGGCCAATTCCCCGGAACATTCTGGCCTGAAAACACATATTCCCCCCCACAACAGGTAACCCCTCCCAAGGCTTTTTAGCCTCTTAAAGGAGCCTCACTAATGCAATAGTCAGTCAATACCTTACACCCCTTTTTCCCAGTCCACAAAGTCAGAAAATCTTTTTGGAGGTTGACGCTCTCTTGCAGGGTACCTCCGAGAATGAGGGGACTCCGACATGCCCTCAATTCCAACTCCTGTAAGGTCAACATCAGGGTTACCCACATCTAATGCGGGCTGCTGTAACTCAAGCATTTCATGCCCTGAGGATTCAGGCAGGTGGACAGTGTAGCCATCCGGCTCAGCCCTTGATTGGTCGGACCAGGGTGCCGCCCTGTCCAGCAGCTGGTCCACATGTCGTCTGTGCATTTGCCCATTCTCAGCTCTGACCTTGTATGACAGGGGGCCTGTGACGCCTACAATGATTCCAGGCATCCACTCAGAATCTCTGGTGCAGCTTCTCATGTACACCAAGTCCTTAGGTCTAAACTCTCTGACTGTGCCAGGGCTTTTTTCAGCTATCATCTCCTGTCTGCGGAGCATGTCACCATCATGGTCAGGATGCAGGCAATCCAGGGCAGTGGTAAGTCGCCGATTCATGAGCAACTCAGCTGGACTTTTTCCAGTTGATGAATTTGGTGTGACGTGCTGTGACAACAAGAAACGAGAGAGCCGGGTCTGTGGTTATGTGACACAGGGCCTCGTTGGTTGTCTGCACCATTCGTTCAGCTTGACCATTTGAGCTTGGGTGATAAGGTGCTGTTGTTACATGTCGTATGCCGTTGCACTCGGTAAATGCTTGGAATTCCGCAGAAGTGAACGAAGCACCATTGTCTGAGACTATGACGTCGGGCAAACCATGTGTTGCAAAAAGTAGTCTCAGTGTGTTGATGATGGCTGATGATGACATGGAACTCATCAGGGACACCTCCAGTCACTTGCTATGTGCATCAATTACTATGAGTAATATTTTGCCCTGAAAAGGGCCTGCAAAGTCAATATGCAGTCGGGACCAATTTTTGTTGTCCACTCCCAAGGGTTCACTTTCGCCTTAGGAGGTGCATGACGTGATGTCTGACAGGTTTCACATGACTTGACCATCTTCTCAATGTCTCAGTCCATGCCTGGCCACTACACATAACTCCTTGCGAGCCCCTTCATGCGTACAATGCCCGGGTGTGAGTCATGCAACATAGCCAGTATTTCTCTCCTCACCAAGCAAGGGACAACCACCCGGCTTCCCCACAGCAAACAGTTTTTATGCGCAGAGAGTTCATGGTGGCGCAAAAGGAATGGTTTGAACCAGCTATCCATTACATCAGCCGGCCACCCATGCAATGTTCCCCGGAACATTCTGGCCAGAAAACACATATCCCCCACCACAACAGGTAACCCCTCCTAATGCAATAGTGAGTCAATACATTAGAGTATGCCACCACGTCCACCCGATTGCCTGCAAGCACTGGACTATACGGTAATTTCTCTACTGTGCAAGAGTAAGTTGCATGGTTGTGACACAGTAGTTAGCATATTTTTACAAAAACGGCTGCTACGGGGCCTTAATGTGAGATATAAAGTATTGGAGCCTTTTATACATTGTTGTGTTTCTTTAGTAATAAACAATGGGCAAATAGATTCTTTAAACATTTCAGATGTAAATTGATTCGCTGTCATAGAATCTCCCCATAGAAGCTTCAACTTCCAGGTGCAAGCCTAGCCCCTTGGAGGTTTCTGAACTCGCTTTCGACAATTTGACGTCATGGGAGTGCCATAACTATTTATACTCGAGTGTGGTGTTTGAGACACTAGTTGCAGTTTTCTCTTGAACAGAGGTGTCACAACTGAAGAAAGGCTACCAACTTTGCTATTTCTACAGACTAGAAGAAGGAAAAGGTAAATGATGGTAGAAATGTGTAATTATGAATCGTTTACTGTGCCCTCGAACTTGTCCATGCTTCCTGTTTCCGCTTTGTCGTGTGCCGCTAAAAAAATCTAACATAATCTGGCACGCCAGCGAGATCTACGTCATTTTAACGTCACACTGACAGGGAACATTAAGTATACAGATAAATTTCAATGTTAGCATAGTAGCCAGGGAAACTATCAGGGTGACTGCTAATGCATTTAGCATGTGTACCAGTGGCTGTAACAGTGGCCATGGATAAAAAGCCAAGACTGACAAAAAGGTACACGCAAAACCTTTCGACATTTGAACATTATATTTCTCTATTCTGTAACAATACTATCATAAGCCAAATGTTTATTTCAATTTAGATATTTGATTATAAACGCTTACCTTTGTTGTGGAAGTGACAGTAAACATACCGGTGCGGAAACGTATGCTGAGTCAGTAGGTAAACCTATTTCTTTTATTAGTCTGTAGATCTGATATGACCAAAGGCGTAGGAACGAGTTTGATATTGGGGGGACACCATGTATTTGTCACAAATTGTTCTTATTTTTGGGGGGACCACATTGCCTCTATGTAATATTGGGGGGGACATGTCCACTCCTTCCACCCCTGTTCCTACGCCCTTGGATATGACTGCAGATTCTGCAATGGGATAGTTTAATTGTCTCTTGAAATGTATTCAGAAATTATTTATATGTTAGAAATTCCACCATCTTGGTTGTATTCCTGTAGGACGGTCATGTCACAGTGACAATACTATCTTAAACTCTTGCGAGTGTAATATGACATGATGTGGCCAAATTCTGGTATAGACTGCCACCTGCTGGTCAAAGGAGACAAGTATATGAATGTGTAAATAATTAATCCCCATTAATACCTATGGCAAATTTAATTGCTTAAAAATTAATATAAATAAGAACTAGACCACTCATCAATCACAAATCCACAAGCACAATGAAGGACATTAAGACATATATGCTGCCACTAAAATTAAAGTGATATCTTGAAGATTGAGGGTGCAGATAGAGCGCAACTAAAACAGTTGACAATAATAAAGAAAATTGTGTAACCAAATGTTATCTAAATATTTGATCCATCAAAGTAGTTTTTTTCATCTAAGGCAGTTCTGACATGGCCTGGAGGTATGTGTCGGGTCATTATCTTGCTGTAGCATGAACACCTGACCAACTAGACATACATCAGAGATTATTGCATGGCCCTGCTAAATGCTGTGGTATCTGTTTTGGTTCAGGTGCGCTCTGTGCACGTTGCTGACTCTGGATCTAGTAAAAGAGCCCCAGACCATCATAATTCCTCCTCTGTGTTTGAAAGCTGGTGTAACACACTGTGGAACCATCCTTTTGCTTACTCGATAGCATACAGAAACATTGTGTAATGAACAAAGATTTTAAATGTTATCAATTCATAAGACCTTCTTGCAGTGTTCAGGAGACCACAGGCGGCTCTTCATGGCCCAGACAAGACTCTTAGTTTGCTTTCTTACTTCCAGTAAAACTGCCAAACCTGCATCTCAAAGTTTTTTCTTCAAAGATGACACAGTGTCGACCAGTGTTAAGCTTTGTTTGAGCCTGTTGTCTTGTGAGATCTGTTGACTCTCAGAAACCTGTTGTGATTCTGTTGTGGCTTTGGGTCTGCCAGACCATTTCCTTTCAGAGTTCCTCCGAGTGCTTTTTGATGGTGTAGAAAACTGTACTCACAGACACCTTGGCTTTCGTTGCTATTTCTCTAAAGACTTACAGTTTTAAGGCTAATAATGGCTTGTCTTATCTTTGTTAATAATTGCCATTTTCTTATCATTATGATAACAATATTCGACTGCACTACAATTTTGTCAAAATTATGCTTATTATTACAGACTAATTATTGACTTAGTCTGTGTCAGCGCTGGAGGGCAAGGGACTCCCCCTACTGGCGCTCACAGGATCCAATGCTCGGCGTCCCCTGTCTTCTGACACCACTGATCCACTCCCTTCATCTCCACTCCTCCCGCAGCTGGCCAAATATGGACGCTATATATAGTAGATTTTCACTATGCAGTATTGTGGAGTTTTGTTTGTATGTTACGGCATCGTACTAGTAGCTTGTATTACTATACCTACTTGTTTCCTTATACGCTTTCCTGTGCGTAACAGGACATTTATTTTCTGTGCTCACTGTATTCCTGGCTCTGGTAACGTTTTGTCCTTGATTGCATTTTCCGTCTACTTCACAAAAGTAGTAGTACGTTATCGCTTGCATCTGACTCCTTCCTACAAATACTGTGACAGTTTGCTCCAGCACTGATGTTATACAGACAGAGGGTTTGAAAGTAATCAACAAAAATTTGGACAGCTGTAAGAATTATTATCATCAAATTTCAAGGCTTAATTTACTTCTATTGCTGTCAGTTGTTAACCTATTACTTGTTCCCTGAATAAGGGAATGTACATTATATTTCAGTTTTTGGGAACCTATACTTTTAAAACTCTGTCAGTTTTCTGCTTACCTTTGTATCATTTCAGGTGATCAAATGGACTTGAATAAAAACTGTCAATAAAAACTGTAAAAATGGGGTTGTTCTGAAATGTTTAACCAATAAAATTGAGAGACCAATGCAAAATGATCAGTGCCTCTGGTTTTACTATTGATAGGTATGTGATTGGGTCAAATTTACTTTACATTTTCTATTCCATAAATTACTCACTATATTTCTCCCAAATTCCCAAATTGTTAAACAACAAAATACAAATTTGTAAACTATTTGGAGGAATATTAATTGTCTTTAACGTGTCTTGGCATGCTTTCCACCAGTCTTTCAGATTGATGTTTGGTGACTGTACAACACTCCTGGTGCAACAATTCAAGCAACTGATTCCAGATGTTTTCAATGTGGTAGATTTAAGGAAAGTTTGCATTGGTCTCATCATTCATGTGTGTTTTGTGTGTTTGTGTATTAACACTCAGCAGTGACCTTTGGGATGTGTTCATATGAATAAAGAGATTATTAACATTAGTGCTAATCCACTTCAAAAAAGCATGACAATTATTTTCTAACACAGACACACACAGACACACACAGACACACACAGACACACACAGACACACACAGACACACACAGACACACACAGACACACACACACACACACACACACACATGTATACAGCAGTTTGCAAAAGTTTATTTATAAATAATTGGGTGTTTGGATCAGCAATTTTATTTTGATCGTCAAATGCATCTAATGGAATTTGAGATTAATTATCCAACAGAGCATTTATGAGGTCAGGCATTGATGATGGATGAGAAGCCCTGGCTGGTAATTGCTGTTCCAATTCCTCCCAAAGTTGTTCAATGGGGTTTAGGTTAGGGCTTTGTGCAGGCCACTCATGTTCCTAAACCAAACTTGTCCAACCATGTTTTTATGGTACTTAATTTTGTGCAAAGGCGCGCAGTCATGCTGGAACAGGAACTTCCCCAAACTGTTGCCAAAATGCTGGAAGCACCGAATTCTCTAAAATAAACCTGTATTATTAAGATGACCATTCAATGGTCTCAGGCCATTTATCCCTCCTCCACAATTAGTGTGTATGTCCACATACTCCTGGCTATATAGTGTGTATGTAGAGGTAAATAGAGAAACACACACAGTCGGCTGAGCCAGGCTGTATCTCCTGCTGCCAGGGGGCATGTGTGGTCTGGAGTCGCAAGCTTAGACTGCACTAAACACCGGCACAGCCATTTCTCATTTCAAAACAGGCACGTAGGCATGGGTGGGGTGTACACTGGCCCACCCACTCAAGAGTCTGGCACATCCAGTTAAGCAGCAGGTTTTGGCATATATAATTATAGATATTGGTATAATAGGAAAATTGGTTATTTACGCTGACTGGCCATCTGAAGAATTTCTTTACTGTGAAAGTATGTGCATTTCCAGAATACTGCGCTTCCATAAACCTTGAATTATTGGGTCTTGCACAGTCAAGTGTATCACTCTGCTAGGTAAAGGAGAGGAACATGTTCACTGCAATAGTTTTAGGGGAAACCGTCAACGTTAAGAAGAGGGTACAAAAGAAATGTGATTATACTGTATGTGTTTTTAATTTTATTAAAACAAATACTACCATAGTAGGTGAGGGTACAATGTACTTATATTTTTATGTTTGTTTCCCATGAAATAAATTGGTAATCATTGTGGCTCCCCTATTTTTAGTTTGGTTGCTCCTGCTTCTATGCCGTTTCTTTTACAAAAACACGGTTTTATAATGTCCACTCTTGAAGTTTAGTTTGTGTGCTCTTAATTCATGAATTAATATGACTATAGAGTGGGTATGGAAAGTATTCAGACCCCTTTAAATTTTTAACTTTTTGTGTCATTGCAGCCATTTGATAGAAAATGTTCATTTTATTTCTCATTAATGTACACCCATCACCCCATCTTGACAGAAAAAAACAGAAATGTAGAAATATTTGCAAATTTATAAATAAAAAACTGAAATATCACATGGTCATAAGTATTCAGACCCTTTGCTCAGTATTGAGTAGAAGCACACTTTTGAGCTAATACAGCCATGAGCCTTCTTGGGAATGATGCAACAAGTCTTTCACACCTGGATTTGGGGATCCTCTGCCATTCTTCCTTGCAGATCCTCTCCAGTTCCGTCAGGTTGGATGGTGAACGTTGGTGGACAGCAATTTTCAGGTCTCTCCAAAGATGCTCAATTGGGTTTAGGTCAGGGCTCTGGCTGGGCCAGTCAAGAATGGTCACAGGGTTGTTCAGAAGCCACTCCGTTATTTTAGCTGTGTGCTTACGGTCATTGTCTTGTTGGAAGGTGAACCTTCGGCCCAGTCTGAGGTCCTGAGCACTCTTGATGAGGTTTTCTTCCAGGATATCTCTGTACTTGGCCGAATTTCTTTCTTTCAATTGCAACCAGTTGTCCTGTCCCTGCAGCTGAAAAACAGCCCCATTACATGATGCTGCCACCACCATGTTTCACTGTTGGGATTGTATTGGGCAGATGATGAGCAGTGCCTGGTTTTCTCCACACATACCGCTTAGAATTAATGCCAAAAAGTTCAATCTTGGTCTCATCAGACTAGAGAAATTTATTTCTCATAGTCTAGGAGACCTTCATGTGTTTTCTGGCAAACTCTATGCGGGCTTTCATATGTCTTGCACTAAGGAGAGGCTTCCGTCAGGCCACTCTGCCATAAAGCCCCGACTGGTGGAGGGCTGCAGTGATAGTTGATTTTGTGGAACTTTCTCCCATCTCCCTACTGCATCTCTGGAGCTACATCTCAGCCACAGTGATCCTTGGGTTCTTCTTTACCTCTCTCACCAAGGCTCTTCTCCCACGCTTGCTCAGTTTGGCTGGACGGCCAGGTCTAGGAAGAGTTCTGGTTGTCCCACACTTCTTCCATTTAAGGATTATGGAGGCCACTGTGCTCTTAGGAACCTTGAGTGCTGCAGAAATTCTTTTGTAACCTTGGCCACATCTGTGCCTTGCCACAATTCTGTCTCTGAGCTCCTGGGGTAGTTCCTTCGACCTCATGATTCTCATTTGCTCTGACATGCACTGTGAGCTGTAAGGTCTTATATAGACAGGTGTGTGCCTTTCCTAATCATGTCCAATCAGTGTAATTAAACACAGCAGGTCTCCAATGAAGGAGTAGAACCATCTCAAGGAGGATCAGAAGAAATGGACAGCATGTGAGTTAAATATGAGTGTCACAGCAAAGGGTCTGAATACTTTTGACCATGTGATTTTTAAGTTTTTCTTTTTTTATACATTTGCACAAATTGCTACATTTCTGTTTTTTTCTGTCAGGATGCAGTGCTGAGTGTACATTCATGAGAAATAAAATGAAATTTTTTGGATTTTATCAAATGGCTGCAATGAAACAAAGAGTGAAAATTTAAAAGGGGGTTGAATACAGCCGACTTCGGTGGATCTTAATTGGGGAGGACGGGCTCGTATTACGCTCAGAACCGGAATGAATGGAATGTGTGCAAATCAAAAAAACAATTGGTTTTGTTCGTTGCGCACCATTCCATTCACTCCGGTTCCGAGCGTAATACGAGCCCGTCCTCCCCAATTAAGATCCACCGACCGCGGCTGCTCTGTATATATATTTATCCCGAAACTATCAAATGTAAACATATTTCGGCAGGTTAGATAAATGTTTGGTTGTTTAGCTAGACTAGCTGTAAACAATGGAGCGATATGGAGAGGTGGGTAGTTTTGTTGTAAGAAGGGACATTTCTTTGCAGGAAGAACAGTTTAGATACTGACACATGGAAAGGTGCACAACAACTGCTCTGAACGAGTTGATTTCTGACCGCTGAGCTCTGCTCACATAATTTGTATTACAACTACTCTGTGAAGAGTAGCCACAGGGTAAAATATAATGTACTAGTTAGTAGTCATTATAGCTTAGCGTCCTTCCTAAATAAATTGCACTCTCTAGCTGATTAATGGGCCTTTACTGTGTATTAAAATGTAAAATCTATCTATGATACAAAAACTAACCTGTGGAGACAATGTATATATGGACATTCATCAATTCAAAAAGGAAAGGTTGATTATATCTTGGAAGTATACTATAGTATACAGTTTCTAATTATTATTTTGTGTTGTTGTTTAGAATCATAAATGATTCTACTATTTATCGTAATAAATCCTAACCACTATGTTTAAACTTACAAGTCACTCACAGGCCAAATGAAAACACGTGCTAAAGGCAGAGGATTAAAAGTTAAGAGGAAGATTTTTTAAATTTCTAATGCTGATAACTGTATGTCAACTCCCATTTTGAAGGAAATAATGGCCTTTTTAATTAGATTAATGACAGTGATCATGAATATGTACCTTTGTTCTGTAGAAACTTGAAGAATGAGTAGCAAAAAATAAATAAATAGTAAACACAAATAATGTCCTGAAATTGATTTAAACACAAAAATATACAGTGCCTGCGAATAAACTATTGGTTTACCTGGTGCTGTAACGTTATTCTCACTGGCAGAAACACCTAAAGTTTCAGTACACCAGACAGAAACACCTAAAGTTTCAGTACACCAGACAGAAACACCTAAAGTTTCAGTACACCAGACAGAAACACCTAAAGTTTCAGTACACCAGACAGAAACACCTAAAG
>JACXGM010006953.1:0-20258 GCA_016801145.1 Umbra pygmaea | reverse complement strand
CAGTACACCAGACAGAAACACCTAAAGTTTCAGTACACCGGACAGAAACACCTAAAGTTTCAGTACACCAGACAGAAACACCTAAAGTTTCAGTACACCAGACAGAAACGTTAGTCTGGTGTGTGTGAACAGTGTAGACATTCAGTGATCATTAAATCCAAGAGCAATACATTTATTGTAATAAATTACTGTTAGGTCAGCAAAATTATGTGTTAAATAGTTTGTGTGCAACAGTAAGCTTTAGTAGTAAAACATGTTTAGCGTTTTATGCTTATTTATATGGTTTGAAGGCTTATTATGAATCATTTTTAGTACAAGTAATGACAAACCTTGTTGGGTGAAGTGTAATCAAAATTATTTTTGTCTTGTGCTTTGTATCATATTGGACAACATCTGGTCATTCTAACACTGTGTCTTAAAGTCAACTCTAACATCTTAAAAAATCAATTACATTGATTCTACTACATTTGTGTCACACTAAGACCTGGAATGAATCAAAAAGTGGGTTGCAGGCCACTCCCTGGTGGAACAATCTTTCAGGTGCTCTGAAATATAATCAAACTGTCCACCACAGATAATATTGCATCCACAATTGTTCTAATTGACGACTGGCATGGACTATGCCCCATTGCCTGGGTTACAGGGAGCCATAGTCAGCAGATATTGTCTCGTGTCATCGTGCTCTAGCAACTTTCACTGGTGCCTCTAGGACATCAGGTTAGTGAGCGTAGTGTCATGCACTGACCCATGTGACTTCCAGTTTGGAAGAGCAGTGTGGAGCAAAGCACCATCACTTGTGGTACACACACTGTGATCTTTAGCGCCCCTGAATTCGTTAGGCACTCTGATGATACAGTTGATCATACAGATGATGCAGAAGAATATGAGGACTAGGGAGGAAAGCAGCTGTACATTGTTATTTTATTATTAAAGATGACGTTAGCCTACTATATAATAATACACGTATTTGAATGTCGAATATCACAAGTGCATCATGTATGGTGTTCAGTTGAAGCGCAGTTACCATGAAGTGTTCCGGCAGTCCAAGTTAAGCACCGTGATGAGTGGAATGTCGTACGGGACTGCTCTGCCTTTTTAATTTACATGCACATATTGCATGCCTTTTAGATTCATGGGGGGTGTTGTTGCTTGATTGTCACCCTGTGTGGAGGAGTAGTGGAGATTGGAGAAGAGAGATCGGGGAATTGAATAAAACTCCTACACTAGCTCATTCTGGTTGGTTAGGCTCTTGCAAGTACAATCGTGTGTCGGCCAGCCAATGAGTGCACATGCTAGCTAATATTTCCTGTGCAACATTGCGATAAGAAGCAGAATGGCTTGGTGAGATGTAGACACAGAGGACATGTTTTGATCCAATTCTGCAGGGGAGTTGGTTTGATAAGGCAAGTGCTTAGGCCAGTTGTAAAGAACAGGAGAGTCAGGTGGAAAAAAGTTGGTATTGTTCAGATTTTGTTGTTGAATGAAATAAATAATACAAATTTCTCTTGCTAGATTATGAATAGGATTACAATTCTGAAAACAATGGGTATCGATGAAGTGCATGTGCTCAATGACAATTTAAATATTCTCCATGAAACAGCAATATATATATTTTTTATGAATTATCAGAGCTGTGCTTCTGGAAAGTAAAGTATATAGCCATTTTCAATTGAAAATCAGCTTTAGGGCAATATATTGCACGTGCAACCAAAATTCATTAAGTTCAGTACATTTGGTTTGAAATTACATTTAATGGCAGCAAACAATAGCAAAATGTGAAGACTGTAAGGGGTCAGTAGGTTATATTTCTACTCAATGTCCATCATGGTTTTTATGGTACAGCATTATCATCATCTAGATACACTCATCAACATTTGTTAACTGCCAAGGATAGTCTGATCATCTCTAATGATCAGCGCTAATATCCATTATGTCTCCATGACCCAACCATTTGTATTGTTCAGGAAGGTTTGCATTTGAATAAAAAACATGAGATTGATGTAAAATAAATTTTAAGAAAATTCCTTACAATATTTCTTAATTTAAGTCACCTGTGGACAATTTGGGGTATATGAGAATGGTCAATATCTCATTTAGCTCTGTTGGTAAAAGAGTTTAAGAAGTCCTAAAAAACAACAACCAACCATGCATCCTACACCTGCCAGCTGTTGATTACTCCGCCCTCCTCTGCCCTTTCCCCACCCTCCTCCTCGCCCCCTGCTTTTCCCAGGATCCTTAGCGGCCAGAGGAGCCTGTGCTGCTGGGTGATAGAGGTTGTTTCTGGTGGGGCGCAACAGGGTGTGCCAGCCCCTTTCTCCTTGGTTAGGAAGTAGAGGAGGGCGTTGAGCCAGGCGTTGAATGATGCCAGCGGCCTGGTGATCTTGTAACACATTGACACCATCGTCATGGTGTGACACGGGACGCCCTTCGTCACTTTCCGGATGAGGAAGATGGTCCGGGTTACGTGGAAGGGGAAGAAGCAGAGGGCGAAGAGGAGGGTGATAGTAATAATAGTCTTGATGGATTTCCGGCGTCGGTGGGCGTACGGAGAGTGAGCGCCGAGAACTATTGACGCCCCATCTTCTCCGCCATTAAGTCCACCGCTTACAACTCTGGCTCCATTCCTTTTTGCACCTCCCCGTCCACCTCCTCCATCCTCTGCTCGTCCTCGTGGCTGTGGCTGGGAGCGCAAGGTCCGGAAGATGGTCAGAACCACATGTGAGTAGCACCAGGCGATGATAGAGAACGGTAAGAAGAACCCTAGAAGATGAAGGATGATTCCATACGGAACATAGTCCTGAAACTCATGATCGACCGCATCGTCCCAACAATTCTGATAAGTCTCCACTCCACCAGTGCCAGTATTGTTACCATTAATTGCCATCGCCTCCCCTCCTACGCCTCTCATCACGAGGCTCGTTTGGGCGAACCGGAAGATTGGGCACGTAAGAACAAAGACAACCGTCCACACCAACACACATGTCCCTTTGACCACTCTCTTTGTCTCCAATGTGATTGTCCTCATAGGATGACATATCCCTAGGTAGCGATGGACAGATATACATGTCAGGAAGAATATCGAACAATACAGGTTGAAATAGAACAGGAACCGGACCAATCGGCACATGAAGTCCCCGAAGATCCACTGGTCACGCATTACGTAGCTAGCCACCAGGAAGGGGAGCGACAATCCGTACATGAAGTCTGTTGAAGCGAGGTTGACCATGTAGATGAGAGAGGCATTCCAGCGCTTGGTGCGTCTGAAGGAGCGAAAGAGGATGATGGAGTTGAGGGAGATGGAGAAGAGGAATGTGAAGGAGTAGCACAGAGGAAGGAAGATGTACTTGTAGGACTCGTCGATGCTACAGGAGGGAGGAAGTGAGGGATTGATCGCGGAGGAGTTGAGGGCACGGAGTACTCCTTCTACGACGGTGTGGTCATTATTGAGCGCTGCGGCGTCCGTCGTTGTCATTGTCATGGTGATTTTTGGGCGCTTCCCATTACACTGCTACTTCTGGTTCCCTCCGTATGCTGACTAATGGTCAAATTCCAGGTTATCCTCCCTCGTTTTCACAATTCCACGTCTGTTAACCTAAATAGAATGAGAGAAATGGTTATTAGAATCACTCATTCAGATCTATATATATGGTACTAATGCTCTTGTCGTATTATGAAATGGACTTTATGTCATTCAAATGCTAAATGAAATGTAAATGATATACTGGAAAGTCATCATATAATTTGATTTCCACCATGTCTCCCCCACATGCATGTACTTCTCCCTCCTTGCTGTCTGGTGACTCCTCTTAGGACTTACACAATCTCCAGAGCTGTTTGCCTTCCTGTGTGAGGCGTGTTTTGCCCTCCTGTACGACTATATGCTGCTGATTCAGTCTCTTCGCACTCCATTAACTCATCAATCAGTAACTACACTTCCCCTCTGACTGTCTTGTCCATCCTTTCTTCCATCGTTTTATCTTTCGTTTTGTTACCTACCACCTTCGGATGACTTCATATGGATCCATCCATCCGTATTTCATCCATCCATTCATCCCTCCATCCACTCTCTTCATCTTCCGGTTCGTTCCCTTCCAGCCTACGTTTGGTCCATATTCATCCGTTCAACCGTCCCTGCCTCCTCTTTGCACTCCCGTTCTGCTCTAACAGATTCACCTGTTTTTGTAATTTCCTTTCATCTATGTTATTTATTTCTGCATTTTTAGGTCACATCCTCCATAAGTGTTTGAGAATTTAGTTGCATTCCACTAACATTCAATGCCTTATATCATCACTATCATGTGATCATTACCACCCCCGACCTGCCCCATCATCTTTTAGAAAACACAAGCAGGTGCAGGCAGGGCACACATGATATGTGTATGTTGTTGCACACAAGTTACCATCAGTTCATAAATTATAGAAGATTTAAGTAAATACAGGTGTTATGGGCAACAACAGGTGCATAAAAAGCTAAGCATTTAAGATGAAAGACTGAATTCCAGCTAATCTGGGTTAGTCATAACACACTCAGCAATGCAATTCTGTCTCCATGGCATTACTCATCCAAGTGTTTTATTAATAGAGCAAAGCAATTTATTTAGAGTTTGACATTTAAACCATGTCCTGCAATTGATTATCTAGATTTAGCACACTATAAAACATGTA
Organism: Umbra pygmaea; assembly: GCA_016801145.1. Taxonomy (NCBI): domain Eukaryota; kingdom Metazoa; phylum Chordata; class Actinopteri; order Esociformes; family Umbridae; genus Umbra; species Umbra pygmaea. Next base: position 15,593 of record JACXGM010006953.1, on the reverse strand, counting down.
TTAGTTTGCCCTTATAAAATAGGGATGTAAAATAGGAATGTAGAATGAATGTGTTAAACTGCAAATACTGCAACCAAAATACTATACTGTATATAGTTTTTCCCACCGTAAACATATGCTGTTTAAATGCAGTTACTGTTAGTCGAAAAGACAAGAGTGGACTGTAGGTACTATACATGTTTTAGTAAGAGACAACATTTTAAATATATGTTTCCAGAATTGGTCATGAGCAAATGACAATGTCTGACTTATATAGTGTGTTTGCGTGATCATGTCTGTAAACCTGGTAATTGTAGGAAACATCAAGTGGCATGAAATTTAATAAATGTATGAGTGCACCTATAAATTTGTAAAACATAAATGCCCAAATCTCTCCCATCGGCTAGTGTGGTGGGCAATTTAGAAGCACTTACCTGTTGGTACGATGTTCTGTAAGTAACCTCCCTTTTACTTATCCATTTGCAGAAAAAAAGTAAAAAATATTTCATAGATAAACTTTTATTTTAATATTGACTTTTGCATCATTTTATCTAAAATTAATTGTCATGGGACTGAGGAGGCCAACGCTGTAAATATAGGAACACAGTGACCTACTAAAAACTTCTTGGCAGGTCTCCCTGTCTTTTGCTTTATGATGAGTCACCACCAGTCGTTCATTCTTTTCGATCAATTTTTTTGCTACTCCAACTCATCTCTGCCCCTGTCTCTATGACACAATCCTTCCCTCCTGCCCTCTTACCCAACCTCCCTCTCTTTTTCTCTCCCATCCTGTCCCTCTCCTCTATCTTGCCCTCTCCCTCTCTTTTCCTCCCATTCTGCTGATCTAAACGTTTGAAAATGTAGACCAGGGTACACGCATGCACAGCAAAAAGCTCCATTACTTTCCAGCGCCATATTGGACAGTAGGTATGGGTTTGTTTTCTGCAAATTAACACTAAACCCATCACTGGTATGAAAGATTTGCATCTTTTGACCAAAGTGGTATTTTCAATCCAAGGGAAAATGCTGTTTATTCAACTGCAGGCTTTTACATTTGTTTGATGACTTGAAATTAGAGCTCTCCGGACACACAAACACACATTTCAGGCTTTAGGATCCTTGTGGGGACTCAAAAAGTTTTTTTCATTCAAAATCAATCATTCAAATAGCAAGAAATAAGAGAGATTGATTCAGTAAGAGTGGGACAATGATACAATATTTACACTGCATTCAAAATTATTATCCAAATAGGAATTAAATTTAATAAACATTAAATATTTTGTTTTTTAATCAAACTCATGGATGGTATTGTGTTTCCGGGCTCTTTGGATTACTGAAATCAATCTTAGACACCTGTGATAATTAGTTCCACTTATTAAGCAGGCAAAAGGTTTCAAGCAATATTGGAAAAAATAGGATCTATCTGCTGCGGAAAAGTGTCAAATAGTGCAATGCCTTGGACAAGGTATGAAAACATTCGATATTTCATGGAAACGTGATCATTGTACTTTGAAGAGACTTTTGGCTGATTCATAGCACAGACAGGTTTGTGCAGATAAAGGCATAATGAGAAAGGTTACTGCCAGACAAATTCATTGGATTAAGAGAGCAGCTACTAAAATGCCATTACAAAGCAGCAAACAGGTATTTAAAGCTGCTGATCCCTCTGGATTCCCGCGAACCTCAAGGTGTAGGATCCTCCAGAGGCTTGCAATTGTGCATAAACCTACTATTCCGCCACCCCTAACCAATGCTCACAAGCAGAAATGGTTATTATCAGTAAGTCTTATTTACTGATAAGTGCCGTGCAACCCTGGATGGTCTAGATGGATGGAGTAGTGGATAATTGGTAGATGGCCACCATGTCTCAACAAGGAGGTGGCAGAGTCATGTTTTGCACCGGAGTCATGAGGAGAGAGCTGGTAGGTCCCTTTAGGGGGGAAGAGAGTTGGTAGGCCCCTTTAGGGTCCCTGAAGGTGTGAAAATGACCTTGGCAAAATCTATAGAGTTTCCGACTGACCACTTCCTTCCATAATAAAAAGAGAAGAACTGCGCTTTCCGTAAAAAAATCTTCATGCATGACAATGCACCATCTCATGCTGCATAAAATACCTCTGTGTCATTGGCTGCTATGGGCATAAATGGAGAGAAACTCATGGTGTGGCCCCAATCCTCCCCTGACCTCAACCCTATTGAGAACCTTTGGAGCATCCTCAAGCAAAAGATCTATGAGAGTGGGAGGCCATTTGCATCAAAACAGCAGCTCTGAGAGGCTATTTTGAAATCCTGCAAAGAATTCAAGCAGAAAATCTCCATAAACTCACATGTTCAATGGATGCAAGAATTGTGAAGGTGACATCAAAGAAGAGATCCTATGTTAACATGTAACTTGCCCTGTTTGTGTGTGATTGAAAAGGCTTTTGATTTCAGGAAATATGACGTCCTAAGTCAGCAAATTCAACAAATGACCATTTTCAGTTTTTTACAACCTCTGAAACTCTGTTGTGCATAATAATTTGGAACAATGCATTTTGAGTTTTTTATTTTTGAAAAAATTTGTGTTTTCATTGGATGGTTTATTAAATTTATACCCTGACGGTTGGTGACTTGAAAATTATACTGCCTGTCATTTGCTTCGACTATTTAGGAAAATCAGTGTGTACAGGTGTACATTCAAAATCCTATTTACCCTAAAATTTTATGAAACCTTAACTTCATATGCATAATTAATCTACTGTTATGCTAACTTGTAACCTACTGTAATTTAGATTCTTACCTTAACCCCAATTGTAACTTCTATTTGAAACATAAACAACAAGCATAAAATATCAAAGAGAGCATATGGTTAGGGCTTCCAGAATTTGGGTAAACCAATAAAACACCAGACACAAACTAAATGACATTGGGTTTTATTTAAAAAACACAGAAAAATCCCACATTTGTTCATGCATGTTAATGCTATGATCACAACAGATTTTATGTTTTTGTATTATTTCACAGTAGTGTGTATCAATTATCAATAGTGAATGACATAGGTCCTTAACATAATTTATTTCAACACATTTCTAACAACGGTTCACAAGTTTTGGTGCTTAGTTAAGACCAATATAACCTAGTGTGGTCTGGACGTAGTGGGCTAAATCGCTGCCCTGCAGGACAAGCTACATCACAATAGTTAGGGGTTCAATCCCCCAGCATGAGGCAGTGCAAAGTCACAGTGCTGCTCGGGATTTGGAAAGTTAAATGGGATTATCTACCTTGCTACGTCGCTTTGCAGCGACTCTATTTGGGCAGATCGGACACCTTTAAAGGGACAATATGTAATACTGACAGCCAGCGTTTAAAATGGGTACTGCAGTCCAAATTAAAAATACTGGAGAGTCGTACTCAAGTTAGTAATTAAAACCCCATATAAATGTCATAATCCTGTAATACACAAATAGAAGGTAACATTTTTCATCAAGGCAAAAAAATCATCACGTTATGTGTAATGTTAGCATTGGTCTAGTTAACAAACGTTTGCTGATTTAATGATGTGACATTCAGTGATTCAGTCACATCATTAAATCAACTAAATTAAAATGGGTAAATTTATATGGTTTCTATTACACAAATAACATTAGCTAACATTAGTAACGTTAGCTAGGGATGAGCATTTGATTTAGACATCAGTTATGTTATTCGTTAAACATTGATATATACTAATGGAATTCTAAAAATCAGTCAATTCAGAGTCAAACTTGTGGTTTGTCATTCTGTCACGGTGGTTGTTCAAAATCTAAAAAAATATAAATAAAAAGAGCAAAAATCCATGTAAAAGGGGTTAAAAACTATGGAAGGATCTATTCTTTCTGCAGGCCATTCGGCTGCTCAACATGGTCTTTCCGCAGGCCATTTGGCTGCTCAACATGGAACATTGATCACATATCATTTCTTAAACCCTGACATTCTCTGGTCACTTTATCCACTCTACATCCGATGTAGCAGAATTCAATGCACCTTTAAAAGTAATTTTCCATGCCATATTTTATAATATTTATTACTTCTGCTGTCATACACTCTCCGGACCACTGCTCAGTACATAGTGTATTTTGTTATTATTATTGTTATCGTTTTAAAATGTCTTTATATTGTATATAACCTTTTTAAGCCCTGTGTAGATGTGTCGAGCCTTGTCAAAAGAATTTTTCTGCATAGGATGATGTGATGTTATCCGATGCACATGACAAATAAACAACTTTGATGAAATTATTAAAAAGGTGAAACCAGCAGAGTACTTTTACAACTCTTTAAGTGGGGTAGGCTACAGACAGATGTGTCTTTCACGTGGGACAGTCATGCATAACATTTGGTAGCTGGTTAGGTAGATTGACAGTTGCAGGAAAGTGGGGAAAACAAGAATGCCAGAGGATGCCAAAACACTTTAGATGGTGGGCCGAGGCTCTACATGCTTTACTTGTGGTGGATGTAATAAATGATCCCCATGGAGGGAGAACCTGGATTTGTAAAGTTGGGACGACTTTTATTCTCGTTTCATTCTCAACGATATGACAAGTGTTGCCACTTCCATTAATTGCACATTTTCCCCGGAATCATAGTGCACGAAGTCAAGGAAAGATCCTCCGAAGCCAGAATTGCTATGTCATCAAAGTCGTCAAAGGACTATTCCAAAGTCGAGGATCCTCCGAATTCCAACCAAGGACTGAGTGCTTCATTCTGAGAATATTCCATAGACAGTAAAGGATGCATATGTGTATCCTTCACTTTCCCAAATCACCTACAATCCTATGCGCGCAGCTTTTCCGGCTCATAAAAAAAAATGGCGGAAGTTAGAGGAATTGGAGCGATGACGGGGCAATATGCTATCAAATGTAAGTATCTTTAGTGTTTAAGGTTACTGTACATTTTTTTAAATGGTAGTACATATAAGTAAAGTTTAACGTTTAAATGCCAGAAGAAATTGCTACTGTCCACTGTTGAATTGCAGCGCAGAAGGCACGTCATTACGTAATGATGCAATGACGTGCACTAGCCTGTTCCATTTGTGTTCTCTGAATGCTAAAGCCTTCAGTATACTCACCTTTCCTGACCTGGCGCACGCCAAAAGGACATAGATTTCACCGGCACGCAAGGTTTTACAGCGCGTGAGCACAGGGCGTGCACCACCCCTTTTTTTCAGCGGCCTGCGACAAAGTGGAAACAGGAAGCATGGGCAAGTTCAAGGGCAGAGTAAACGATTCATAATAACACAGTTAATGGTTCATAACAATACAGTTTTACACTCTTGACATTGAGGTCAATGCTGCTGCCAGTTCAGCTATAGTTTACCTTTTTCTTCTTCTTCTAGTTCTTAGAAATAGTAAAATCGGTCTTCTAAAGGGCCTTTCCTCAGTTCTTCTCTTTTCAGGAAAAGACTGCAACTAGTATCGCGAGCACCACGCACAAGTATAAATAGTGCTCCCATGACGTCACATTGTCACGCGCCAGGTTGGGAACAGCGAGTATACTGAAGGTTTAAGGGGGAGCCACGCCTAGCCTCTGAAAGACCTGACTTGAAAGGACCAGTCCTACCAAGGAAGGATCCTTGACTTTGGCTGCGTCTCAATATGCATACTACATACTAAAATTACGTACTGCGCAGATGGTGGTAAAGTACATACTAGTAAGTATATAGTAAGCGAGTATGCTAGGATTGGGACATACTAACATGTCATAACATTGCATCTAAAATTAGACCACTTCCACGAGCGATGAAGCCTCCGAAGTTTGAACATTAAACATTTGGCACAACCTGTTTGTATTTCATTTAAACTTTAATAATATTGGTATAATAACTTAAAAAAACGTTTTTTCTATTACCTAACTTTTGGATACTTGCAAGATACCTTAATTGTTTGTTTTTATCTGGTTGTTATTATAGTGTTAAAGTGTATTGACAACAGACATTTCCCTAATGTGAATCATATATAGGGCTTTCGGTTTTTGGGTTTTATTTATTGTCAAATTTGGTATTTTTTAATGTTTCTCAGATACATAAAAATCTGTTTTTTTTCTATGCCTTAAATGTTATAACACACATAAGATACCTTAATTAGGGACATGTCTGCTGTCAATACACTTCAACAGCAGTGGTATCGGACCAAAGCACCATGTTTTAACAGGGGTTCTAGAACCGGTTTGGCCGACTGTCTCCCCCTACCTGTCTCCCTGGCGTCTGCTTCCTCCTCTACTGTCAATAAAAAATAAAAATACCACCCCCCAAAGAAATAAAAATACATAAAAATGCCAATGCTGTTTATTTGACTCAAAAGATTCACAACTGTCACACGCAAATCTCTGTCTCTGAAAAATATTATCAGTATAAAATAACTTAGCAACATGTTCTTGCATACAGTATTGCTCAGTATTTGATTCATATATTTTATATATTTTACTCTGCTTATCGAGTGTATCAAGTTGTACATAAAAAGTTACCAAGTAACCAAAGCACATCAACATTATGGTATTTTATTTTTATTTAACCTTTATTTAACCAGGTGGGCACATTGAGAACAGTTTCTCATTTAATAAGGTGACCTGGTATCATTGACAACCTTTTCATTCATTGAAGAGTTACTATAGAAAATAAACATCCAAACGTTGCCTCAAAACACAAAAAACATAATGTAATGTAAACCAATCCTAACGCCAGTGCTTGACAGACAAAACAGGTACCATTCTGGGTGCTGGTACTGTTGATGTTAAGGTGAAGGACCTCCAGTTGAGGCAGTATATCAGTGTTAAAGCATAAGAACATGTGATGTGCTACATAGGGTTCCTGTACATACAGTACTCAGCGTAAATTAATACTAATTTAAATTAATATTTGTATCAATTTCTCAGTGAACACCAGAGCAATTAGCTGAAATGACAAAACTGTGTTCTGTGAGACATTTGCTTTTATGACATTAAAAACATAAATGGTTGGTCAACAACATCATTGGGATAAGAAAATAATACATTTTATGCAACTGAGGTGTTGCAAAAATGAGTACACCCTACAACAAATTCAACCAAATCTAATATTTAGTAGGGCCTCCATGAGGCAGCAACTCTTCTGGACATGGAGTGAACAAGTTGGCGACTGCCACATCTATCTTTCTCCATTCATGGAGAATGAGTTTTTTCAGAGCCTGGATGCTGGACGGCAAATGATGCTCGACCCGTATTTCCAGAACTCCTCATAGGTGTTTCATTGGGTTGAGGTCAGGTGACCTATTTGGCCACTGAATCACTTCCACCCTGTTCTTCCTTAGAAATGCACCAGAGGCCTTAGATGTATTTTTGGGTCGTTATCAAGTTGAAATAGTACACTGCGACCCAGGGTGTGGAGAGATGGTAGCATCTTCTCTTTCAGTATTTTACAGTACATCTGTGAAGACATGATGCCCTTAATGAAGTGCAATTTTCAGACACCTGCAGCACTCATACAACCCCACAGAATAACAGTGCCACCACCATGCTTTACTGTAGGTACCATGCATTTTTTATTGTACTCTTCCCCCTTGCAACAGCTTATAGTTTGGATGGCATCAGTTCCAAAAGGATGAACCTTGGTCTCATCTGACCAAAGTATGGAGTCCAAATGTTCTTCACTTTTGTCAACATGGGCCCTGGCAAATGCTAAATGGTCTTTTTTGTGCATGGGCTTTAGCAGTGGCTTTCTTTGTGGACAATTCCCTTGCATGCAAATTATGTATAGCATACGTCATATCATGTCATGTGAAATAGTCCCCCCGGTTTGACTTTCTACAGCTTTAGCTAACTATGATTGACTTGCATGGAGATTTTCCTCAACTCTTCTTCGGACAAAAGACTCATATTGAGGTGTTAGGTTTCGTGGACAGCCTAGACATCTCAGACTTCTTGCCACAAAAACATCATTTTTGAATGTTTGCTACCGTATTCCGACTGATTAACAATTTAGCTTTACTAATTGTCTTGTAGCCCAGATCTTTTTTGTGTAAAGCAATTACAGTCTCTCAAGACTTGCAGTATTTATCTTCCATGTGGTGCCATAATTGCCAGCATTGACTAGGAGGAGATTGTTTAAGTTAAATACCACCATTAATTGTCAGTTATCTGGCAGCAACCTGTGTGATGATTGGTTAGACTTGTCTGATGTTGAATTCCAGTTCATTGCTAAACGCTTTATTGGGGTGTACTCATTTTTCCAACATGGTCATGAATCACTATTAATTAACTTTCCATTTTGTTGTTTTGTACCGACTAATCTCATTTGCAACCAGAGTTGCTGCAATATTTTATTGTATAGGATCCCATGGAAAGTATTGATTCTGAAGATAGACATGATTTTCTGGGACATCTGTTTGGGTGTACCCATTTACACTGAGCACTGCATGTTCGTATGTACTCTATGTACAGTACATACAATGTTTTTATGTGTTCCTCTTTGTGGGTTTGCTGATACCATGCATATAGAAATATTGACAGAATATCAAACAGGTCAGGCCAGTCAGAGAACATGTCAGCTGGCTGGTCTGTAAATTGTCATGTTATGGTCTGGATGTTGATATAAAATATTTAATTACCTTTAAAACTTCCCTTTTTATTATGCCACAAAAATAATGGTACCGTTTGGCTAGTTATGGCTTTTTCCATAACTGCTATTGCTATTTGACAGTCATTGTGCATACGTTAAAACATGCAGGACAATCAGAAACAGTAAAATGACAAATGATAAAGACAATTTGTACCTCAAACTCTGTTCGGACACTTGAGAAAAACTCTTTTGACACTTGTTATAACAAACAACGTGCATCCAAACAATAATAAAAGTTTGAAATGCAGATGACAATGGATATTAAGAGTTAGTTTAGGTAGTAATAGCAGCTTAATAAAAAGCCCTCATAATATGGCAGTTATTTCCACACACAAAATCTAAAACATGAAGACCATACACTTTGGATTTCTCTTTGTAAAAACCATAGACCGTATATACTACTGGACATAGCATCTGGTTCAGCAAAGTGATGCAAATGCGGAAGTGCCTTAAACCTGCATTCTATCTGAATTCCAGCTGGGGGCGATACGTCTGGTTGCAAAGAGGTCAGTTTCTGTAGAAGTCTATGAGAATTAGACCCACTTCACACTTGATTTATTACCTCAGTAAACACTTTCATAATGAGTTTATGGCGAATTGTTTTTTTTTGCGGAAAAAAAAAGTTTCGGAATATTGAATAGTATGACTTTGACAATCGACTAGTGTGGACTTCACTGGAAAATGGGAAATAAACTAAGGTATGTACACAAACTTATTAATTCAAACTCGCTGTGTTTATTATAAGGAATCAGTGCAAATGGATATGGACTAGTAATGACATTTTGAACATGTTTAGTGGTTCAAAGCACGCTTTTTAACTTGCTCCGTAAATGCGTAATGGTTGTCTATTGGCAGCAAAAGGTAAACACGGTTTTGGCAATACAGATTGTTTGAGTTATTAACGCTATGGACAGCACTTCTGATATGCAAACAACAGAGCTACATTTTGAAATCGCCCGGAATTCTCTTTTAATGTTTAACGTTAGCCAATGTTAGTGTCCCAATTAATATCAATTAGCTAGCTACATTACTCCTCCCTCTCGTCTAAAATCATCACATTCAGGCCAACATGTCTGCTTCCATAATGGCAAATTCAATGACCCAAATCAGGTCTCCACAAACCAATGGGTGACATCACACATGCTACGTCCAGTAATATATATGGTTTATGGTAAAAACACAGAATGTAAAATTAAAGGTTGGTATGATGTTGGACTTAAAATAAAAATGACTAATTATAAAATATCAACCAGTTTTGCTGGGAGTAAAATAAAATGCTGTAGATTTAAATAAAAAACAGCATTAGGAGTGATGCAGTCTCTTCACAGTGATTTGTTGGTTTCAAGCAGCGGTGTATGACCATTATTGACTGACTATGACCTTACTGGCACCAAGAGTACATTTTATGTGACAATGACTATATCCTATTCATTAACACACTGATTACCACTTGTGACAGTTGGGGACCAGTCAACAGTAAACTAGCCAACAGTGGCCTCTCCTGGGGGGCAACAACACAGGTACCCCAATTAGAAACAGCTGTGTTTTTTTGACTCCTCTATTTGATGGTGCCATGTAGGGCAGGGCAGGGCATATGAAATCAAATGAGGGGAGAGAGAGCACAACAGAAGAGGAGAACAACTACAAGATGTCTCTTTGCCCTCGTCTTTAGAAATTTCTTGGGGTAGATGAATGATAAACATCAGGATGTGTCTCTCCCTACAGTTATCGGCAGTGGGTCCTGTATATAGAGGTCACTAGATGCTTGGTAGAAGTAGGCTATATTTTGTTATTTTCATAGTCAAGCCCTGAAGTGTTGGTGGACTAACCAGCAAATTCAGTCCGTGAGGCAACCTTCAATTATTTTACTTAATATGGCCAAGAGTTGGACAACTTTTGTTTTGATATTCAACCTTTTTTCCGTTTGGCTAATTTCAAGCAGGGGCACAGCTGAGAGAAAGGACAGATGCCCCCATAATACAGTAATTATTAACTTTTCTCGTTGCCTCCGGTCTTGTTATTCCTCATGTCCTGAAAAAAGGATACAGTGGAATTGTCACACACTGTACAGTCTTAAAATGTAACCGGTCAGCTCACTTTGCCTGTGGGGCGTTCAAATTTGAACGTGACTGGATCCCTTCCAACCAATTAGTAAACAGAAGACACACTGTGCCACATTTTGCGGAAGAAAAACAAGCAGTTGCCAAAGCCAGATTCCTCAAACCAAACATGTCTTGAGCAAAAAGGTTCCGAAACCATGATGCTTTGCATTTTTCATTAACTAATCCACTCCGACAGTTTTTTACAGAATGCTGATTGGTCCGATAAAACAGTGAGGTCATCAAGCTCATGTCTTCTGATCTTAGCCAGAGGGAATCCGTTTATTGAAACAACGTAATCCTGCCAGATTTATGGATTGTTATGGTGACCATAGAACTTGATTCAAGAATGATTCAATGGAGTGTACGTTCAGAAGTTCAAATCCAAATATGTTGGGAATAATGGATGATTGGGAGTAGGCTAGATACAGTAGCTTCTTCAAATGTTGTTTTCTGGACGATTGGATACTGATTGTCAGTGGGCTTGCAAAGCCTTGTACATCAAATTAAGTAATATCTCCGACTAACGTGACGGGATATCCTGTCAGGTGGATGTCATATCCTGTACTTCCAGCAGCATGGCATCCTGTTCTGTTCTCAGTTGGTCTCGGGTCTGAAGATTAACCACAAGCTCTGTGCTTAGATCTGATTGGAGGAGACAGAGTTGTAGAAATATACATTGAAAAATATATTAATTAAATCCTCTTATTAAAAGGAAAAATGTTGACTAAAAAGTGAAATATCAGTTACAAACAAGATATAATGACAATGTAAGGTTACCTTGTATAGCCTTGCTGAGGGAGCTCCTCAGAGCATGGAGCTCTTTGATACTGAAGGTTTGCAGGTTGCTGCGGTCCAGCCTTCTACTCTTCAGCAGTAGATAACAATGCTCTGGGCCCTGAGAAAAGGGACAGAGGGTTTATAAGTGTTGGTTAGATACAGTACAAACAACCCATCATCCCAGTATAATACAGTCTGATTTACCACAGCTTTCAGCCAATTAGCATTCAGGGTTGAAACCACAAGGGTGAAAACAGAAAACTATACATCAGTGACCGTCTGCACTGCATTATCCATGATCAGTAAACACTGCTTTTAGTTCTCGGTATCTTGTAGAATGTATACTGTTGAAAACACTCAAATCACACATCAGGTCTTGATGACTGAAATAATGTAAAAATCTTGATTGTGTAATTAGCTGAGAACAAAATGACATAACGGTCAATGGAAACCAAAATCCCCAATCGATTGAGTGCTCGATTCAAACTCATACCAAAAATCAAAGTAAAAATTTGAATTCACAGGCTGTTCCAACTTGGTGAATTTCACCACAACTCATAATGTGGCTCAGTAGTGTGTATGGCCCCCATGTGCCTGTATGCACTCTTGACAACGTCTGGGCATGCTCCTGATGAGATGGCAGATGATTTCCTGGGGGATCTCCTCCCAGAGCTGGATCAGGGCATCAGTGAGCTAGTAGACAGTCTGTGGTGCTACTTGGCAGCGTTCAATGCACAGATACATAACGTCCCAGAGGCTCTCAATTGGATTTAGGTCTGGGGAATGTGAGGGCCATTGAATTGCATCAATGCCTTTGTAATCTAGTAACTGCCTTCAGTCTGCCCACATTAAATCAAGCATTGTCCTGCACCAGGAAGAACCCAGGGTACACTGCACCAGCGTAAGGTCTGACAATGAACAGCAGTCACGGTACAATTGGCTAACACGTGGAGGTTTGTGTGACCCCCCCAAGGATATGCGTCCCCAGACCATCACTGACCCACCGCCAAACCAGTCATGCTGGATGATGTTGCAGGCAGCATAGCGTTCACCACGGCGTCTCCAGACTCTTTTACATCACATTTGCTCAGAGTGAACCTGCTCTCATCTGTGAAGAGAACAGGGTGTCAGTGATGGACCTGCCAATGTGTTCTCTGTCGAATGCCAATCGAGCTACATGGTGCTGGGCTGTGAGCACAGGTCCCACTGCCCCCCTCATGGAGTCCATGTCTAATAGTTTGGTCAGAAACATGCAACGGCATAAGTTTGCATATCCTGGCAGAAATGTTGGCATTGATTTTGACAATGACTGTTCATGCAAAAAATCTATCTGTTATGTATAGATAGTGATCATATGAAGCCATTCATTATCACACAGTTGTCTCCTTTGTAAACCATACTGATGTCAGAAATCACCCAAATGGCCCTGATCAAAATTTCACATACCCTTGAATGGTTGGCCTTGTTACAGACACACAAGGTGACACACACACAGGTTACAATGGCAATTAAAGGTTAATTTCCCACACCTGTGGCATTTCAAATTGCAATTAGTGTCTGTAATAACAGTCAATGAGTTTGTTAGCAATCACGTGGATGCACTGAGCAGGCTAGATACTGAGCCATGGGGAGCAGAAAGGAACTGTCAAAAGACATGCATAATAAGGTACTGGAATTGCATAAATTTAGAAATGGATATAAAATAATATCCAAAGCCTTGCAAATGCCAGTCAGTACTGTTCAATCACCTATTAAGAAGTGGAAGATTCAGGGATCTCTTGATACCAAGCCAAAGTCAGTTAAACTAAGAAAGTTTTCAACAATACTGCCAGAAGAAATGTTTGAGATAAAGAAAAACCCACAGGTTACCTCGGGAGACATACAGGCAGCTCTCAAAAAGACGGTGTGGTTGTTTCAAGGAGCACAATACAAATATACTTGAACAAAAAATGTGCTGCAGAAAGAAGCCTTTACTGCACCAGTGCCACAAAAAAAGCATGGTTACAATATACCAGACAACACCCTGACATGCCTCACAGTTTCCGTCACATTGGAGTGACGAGACCAAAATAGAGCTTTATGGTTACAACCATAAGCGCTATGTTTGAAGAGGGGCCAACAAGGCCTATAATGAAAAGGGTACCATCCCTAATGTGAAGCATGGTGGAGGCTCACTGATGTTTTGGGGGGTGTGTGAGCTCTAAATGCACGGGGTACCTTGTGGGAATTGATGGCAAGATGAATGCAGCATGTTACCGGACAATACTGGCAGACAATTTGCATTTTTCTGCACGAAAACTGTGCATAGGTTGCTCTTGGAGTTTCCAGCACGACAATGACCATAAGCACAAGGCCAAGTTGACCCTCCAGTAGTTTCAGCAGAAAAGGTGAAGGTTCTGGAGTGGCCATCACACTCTCCTGACCTTGATATCATTGAGTCACACTGGGGAGATCTCAAACGTGTGGTTTATGCAAGACAACATAAGACTTTGCATGACCTGGAGGCATTTTGCCAAGACAAATGGGCATTTATACCACCTGCAAGACAACTATCACAAATGACTGCACAATGTCATTGCTGCTAAAGGGGGCAATGCATATTGAGAACTGAAAGTATGCAGACTTCTGAATAGGGGTAATTTCATCATTTCCTTTGTTGCCATTTTTGTTTTATGATTGTGCCTATAAATCACATGAGAAATAACAACAAATTGTTTTGCCTTCTCACTCATGTTTTCTTTAAAAATGGTACATCTATTACCAATTCTCCAGAGGTAGGCAAGCTTTTGAGCACAACTGTATATGGGCTGCAAGTACGGCCTCATGCTACTAGTAGGACAAGCACACTAGCAAATACACAGTCAGGATGGAAAAGGAGAGAGCAAATGTCTGTGGCCACAAACTGCCAATCCATTCCCTTTTTGGGGGTTGTCTTGCTTGTTGCCTCTAAAGTGCACCGGTTGTCACTTTCATTTGCATCAAAACAGGTAACATTGATTCACAATCACTTATGCTTCTTAACTATAGATTGATATCCCTGAAGTTTATTTGACTGGCTGTTTTACTGTGATAATCGCATGTTCTCTAAATTTTTTGAGTAGTGTACAACAAGACAAAATCACAAAACACTGTAGTTAATCATTTTGCAAAAACCACTACATTGAAGTCCACAGAGAGTAAATGAATATTATATTCTGTCCATTTAATGCATTATGTGAAACTTTACATTTTCGTTATTTAGCAGATGCTGTCAACCAGAGTAATTACATGAATCATAAGTTAGTTAAGTAAGTTACCAGATAACTCAGTGGTAATAAGTATATCTTACTAAAGGAAATGTCTAGAAGTAGAAAGAGAAGAACAAATGAATGATGCATGACTGATGGAAACATTTTTTAAGCACAAATTACGTAATGTCCGAATATATGGTTGGGTGATGTTCCCATTTAATGAATAAAAGAATGCAATGAATGCACGGTAAAAAGGTTAATGATTTACCGTGGTGAGGATGTTTTGGTTTGACTCATCTGGCTTGTCAGTAGCGGTAAAAAACACCAGAGTCTCCAGTTACACTCATGTATGGATAATGCGAGTGGCTGGTTACAAGCAGCACTACAATTTTTGATTGGACCATTCAGTTGATGACTTAAGAGAATTTAATATTTAATTTTGACCTTATGCCTGACTCATAACCCAAGCAAGACTGCTGAGTGGTGAGAAATGACAGCCATAAAAGTCATAACAACACAATATACACTGACTAGCTCTGACTTACCAATTCCTAATCATTATGATATACTCAACAATTACACACAGGAAAAAAAATCGACCGGTCTTCCATTTCATTGCTAGTTTAGAGGTGCATGGCTAGGTTTTAGCCTGACTTGTACCTTGCTAGTACCAGGTTGAACCCCTTTTTGCCTTCAGAACTGCCTTAATTGACCTATCGCCGGCCCCTCCCCCAAAACTGCCATTGTCCAATCACACATCATAGCAACCGTAACAATGTGAGCAGGTCCGACAAAAATTGACTCCAAGCAGGACGGTAAAGCGGTGCGTCAACAGCATTTGTAAATCGGACATTAGATACCCCGAGAGATTGTCTGGAGGAGATGTGTTCTTTCCCTTCCCAA